>JANEHU010002041.1:0-19289 GCA_027563435.1 Nasonovia ribisnigri
TCATTAATGTCATCATCCTTTTTTTTTACTTTGGAAATTAGCTTATCAAAAAGAGCAGATTTTCTTTTGGATGAACTGCTTTGTTTAGAAAAATTTAACAATGCTAAACGGTCTCCATAACTAGGTATGTACATTTTCAATACGCGATCTTCAGTAGTCATTGTTTTTAGAACATCTATATTAATCTGAAATATGATTTGTCAATTAGAATCACTTGTACCTATTAATTAGAAGCTATTGAGATTATCTAAGCACAACAATCAGTACCATAAAATGGGGTGATTCTAGACTTACAGGGTACATTTATATTCAATAAACTCAATTTTTATAATACTGATAATAGTAACAAAACATTGTGTTAATGTAATTAAACTATTGAAGGATGGTTTTTTTTTTCAATGAATTTGTAATTTTGGACACTTTAAAGTCAACTATTAATGAGTATCAATATAAGATAATTTTAAAGAAATCTAGGAAATAGCATTATTCATAACTCATAAGTTTAAAAAAGTGGTATTTTGTGTTTAACTTCAGCCACCATTGCTTAGTACGTAATAACAAATGTGTATTAATTAAAAGATTAACAAAAAAAAACTGTATGGTCCAACATCTTTTTTTTCTTTTTTAAACATGAAATATAGTTCAAAGTTAACCGCTATGATGATAGTACCTATAGTTTTTCTATGAATTAATATGGGTGTTCAATGTACCCCATTTTGGGTTACCTCCGGACAATCTTAAACTTTATATAAAAACTCAAATATGACAAATTTCATTTTTAGGAGCCTATAATTATCTTCGTACATGTACTTTTTGAACATATTTTACAGAATTTTAGATTCATTATTTTCAGAAATGTTTGAAAAAAAAATAGTAAATTTTGTGTGGAGTTACCCCATCTTATGGTACTTACTACCTATACTTTAAGATAGAATAAACACTTATACAGTAAAGCATTGTAAAAAGTAAATAGTTATATGTACTGAAATTAGAATCTCAATTTTGATGGTAAAAATAACTCAAAAAATGCTTGTAAGGAGTTAACCATTTATCAAATAAATATTGGAAAGTCATTTATTCAACATTTTCCAATTGAATTATAAAACTATAAATAATTGTGTGTGTTAAAGTAGATGTAACTTTGAATTTACACAAAGATGGCATAGAACACAATATTAAAACCACAATAAGAATATGGCTAAGATTGGCATCCACAAGAATATAGAACAGACGACTTACATAAAATAGTATCTGTAGACAATAAATATTCATATATGTAGGTACCTACATATAAAACATAATGTTATTTTTTGACTATTAAGTAGGTATACCTACACTTAATTATACTTAAATAATAATATAACTTAATATTATATTCACTGACATTTAACTGGCTAGAACTTGACTGACATTACATTACTGACTGATTAGAACTGATATTATTATTTTTATGTATGATATCATATTGAAGTCACTCAATATTTACATTTTAACAAATCACAGTTAGCATAAAGAATTTTAGACAGTATAAATTATAAATTAATACCCACCTATCAGACTACAATAAAAAGACACAATAGGATGTAAGGTGAATGCACTACAATGCAATATAATAGTCACCCTTCCCCATATTTAAAATCTCATTTAAATATTCAACGTTTAATTTTAAAAACTCTTACCTTTTGAACTTGCATTTCATCAGCTATATATTCGGCATCTTGTATGCATCTTTCAATCAAAAATTCTTTTATACTAGTCGACATGGTTATTAACCTAACCTAACCTAACCATGGTTATTATATTATTTTATACTTACTAGAAATTCGCTAGACTAAACCGGTTCACTTAAATGGTTTATTAAAATGATCCAGGTTTATAATCGGTGTGTAAACTGTTTCGAAACGATTTATTCAGAAATTCGCTCGTTTAGATCGGTTTGCCCCCACTTTAAAATTTTTTTTTCTTATCACATATTTAATATGAATTGTTTCCCGCACTTTTTGTAAAATTAAATAATTATTATAATAATAAAATTAAATCACGTTTAATTTTCATTTGAGTTTTGAAATTCCTACTGAGTCATTTAAAAAGCTAAAAAGTTGGTTAAAAATGGATAGAAATAATCTTAGATTAAAGTTATTTAATGATTTCATTATGAGTAAAAATCACATTACTAATTTTGTAGTGCAAGGATGTCCTATTCGTGAAAGTAAGTGTTGATGTTAATATTCTATTATTTGAATAACTTCATAACTAATCTGCGTATACCTACAACTATGATGTACAATGTGTTTACTAATGATATTTTATTTGTCAATATCTGCTTATTAGATGTGTTAGTTTATTTAAACATTTTAAACGAGTTTACTTTTAATGATACATCACTTGAAGAAGATATGATACTTTTGACTAATGCGGAGAATGAAAATAACTACAAAATTAAAATTAAAATTGAAGATTTTGCCGAGTTATTGGTACCCAAATTTACAAATAAAGAATTCAAGTCTCATTTTCGTGTTAACAGAAGTAGTATTGAGGTATATCTTATTACATTTACATATTATCTAGAATCAAGACTAAAATACATTTAATATATTTTCTATAGGTTGTGATGACATTTATTGGTCCTGCTTTGTCTCAAAAATCTATAAAAATAAATGTCGAAAAACAGATACTAATATTTATATGGTATATGGCAAATTGTGAAACACATCGGTGAGGATATTCCCTCAAAAATATTATTTTCTATCTTTTTTGTAATTGGTGATTTTACTTTAAGATTACTTAAAAACATAGAAAAAATGATTCTGCGTAAATGCGTTTTGACTATGTTGCTCTTGGGCCAGAGAGAGTAAACAAACTGTGCGCTGACATCCTCTTAATGATAAATACTAATTTATAAAAATCATATTTTGTCAGCATTAGGATTTACTTAGATAAAATTAATATGCATTTCAGACAAATTGGTAATCGCTTTAACATAGCAGAGAGTACAAGTCATGATATAATAACAAATTGTTTATTGGCTATGAATGATGTAGCTGGTAAGATAATTGTATGGCCAACAGGAGTAGCGGCATTAGAAAACATCCAGAAATTTAATTCTCTAAGAGGATTAAACTCATTTCCCAATGTATTTGGCTGTATTGATGGGTGCCATATTAATACTTTATTTCCTTGGGAAAAACGAACTAAAATGCCAAAGTTGGATAGAAATATGTTTTGCAATAGAAAACAAGTTCCATCTGTTGTACTGCAAGTTAGTATTCCAGGACTGTTATAATGCTTGTATTAATTGTTAATTTGAACTTTTAGTCTAATTTTTTTAACAGATCTTCTCATAGACATATTAACTAATTAATATGTTATAGATCTTAGTTATTCAATTTAGCAAAATATTATATTTATTTTAGGGAATCGTTGACGCTGAGATGAAGTTTATAGATGTGTTTGCTGGTTGGCCAGGGCGGTCTCATGATGCCCGAATTTTTCGTTGCAGTACAATTGGTCAAACTATTATAAATACTCCATCATCAATCCTCCCTAATTCTTGCTATATTCTTGGTGATGGTGCCTATCCACTCGCTGAGGGCCTCATGATACCATATAAAGATAATGGTAACCTAAGTTTGAAACAAAAAAATTTTAACCATAAACTGAGTAGCTCACGGGTTTTAATTGAGCAGGCATTCGGCAAATTGATCTGCAGATTTCGAAAAATTAAGTGTGTAAATGTATTTTTATATATAATTAAAATTGTTCTAATGTTCTACTTATTTTGATTAATTATTAGACACATGGACTTATACAAAAAAAATTTTTGTGGTAAAGTGATAACTGCTGCATGCTGCTTGCATAATATATGCATATCAAACAATGATACATTTGTTGCTGATGTACCTATTCAAACCGAACTTAACTTACAGGAAATAAGAAATGAAGTTATTAGCGGCGCAACCAAAAGAAATTTAATTTGTGATACATTAAGCATGAATTAAAAACAAAATCATGAATTTTAAAACAGTGTTATTGTAATAAGTCTTTTATTACTTTTAATATTAATTAATAACAACATAACAATATTCTAGTAATTTATAGTTATAAAATCAAATGTAAATAACAAAATAAAAATAGAAACTGGCCCCTCTTTACTATACTAATATACAGACTTTGTAATATTGTATTGAAGCAACTAAAAAAAAATGGAAAAAAATATTATAATATATTGGCGTCAAACATTTTTTTGAAAAGGTCTATCTTTTCCCTTTCAATTTTATTTGCATCATCCAATTTGTTTAGCAGTTCAGCCTGAGTCTTCAACATAATTTCCTCTCTTTTTTCCAACTTGTCAAGACTAAAAGTGAAAAATGTATTATTAATCAAAATTAATCCAAGTTCTGAATCACCCTAATGTCTCTCAGTCAAGCAATATAAAAATGTATGGTTTCATCAAAAGTAATATATAAAAAAATTTCAATTTGATGGCTTAAATATTAGAGTTGTCTGGATAAGCATTTAAATTTAGTCTAAGAAGTTAAATGTTCAAATAGATCACTGTTGAAAAACTACACTAAAAACTTTTGGTTTGCTGCAGAACAATAATTATTATATATTAAGTGAATGGAACTTATGTTATGGAAATTATGAACCTACTGAATAATAAATTGTATGAAATATCAAATGATAGGAAGTTTAGAAGAAAAGCAACTGTTAAAAACATAATATGACTAAATAAATAAAAATATAATGTTGAATTTTACTAACCGGATGTTAAGTTGATTTGCATTATTGTTAGTTGCTTCTATTTGATCATTTCTCAATTTTTCGAATTTAGTAAACCAAGCAGGTGTTTTTTCATGATGGTTTTGTTTGAATAAGGAAATTGGTGTTGCTGTATAAGTTGAGTCAGATAAAGGTGGTATTGTATTTTCTAACTCTGGTGTTTCTATGGGACTATTGATGTCTTTTGACGATTCATGTAACAAATCTACAAATTTGCGAACACAAAAAAATTTAATAAAATAGTTATACAAGGATATATAGGTATATATATATCAACAATTTACACATATTTCAATACATATTTCTATACCTTTCTAATCGTCAGATATAAATAGAGAATGTATGTACAGAAACAGAAGCAAAATATTTTTAAAACTATATCTAACTATATTAATAACAAAATTATAGCTCATCTATTATATAATATTTAAATGATTAAGTAATTCAGTAAAATAAAAAAATTACCTTTTGGCGGAGAAATTGTTTGCCTGGCCGTTGGTGATATGGCATTTTCTATTAATATATAATACTGCCATTTGATTCCACCACTTCCAGACTTTTTGGATGCATCCCTCACTTGTCGAAAACGAGTCAATAATCTTCGCCATTTTTCGTCGCATTGCTTAGGGCTAATATTAATATTTTTAGCTTTCATTTCTTTTGAAATCACATCCCACTGCTCTAATTTCTTTCCTTTTTTTATAATCTTATCGAATTTTTCATTGCAAGCTCCTCTTAGTGATATTAATAACTTGGTAGCAGTTGCTGACCATGAATCTAAAAGAAAACACATTTATATCAAGTTGAAACATAAATTGTAAATACAGTATTTAATTATTTTTACTTGAATCTGTGGTTTCATTATGTTGTGAACCAGCATCACCTATACCAAATTCAGCAGTACCATCGTTCTCCAATACTAAAATCAAAAATGAGAGTTCTTGGCATGTTATATATTTTAATAACACATACAAAATATCTCTGAATGCATTGAAATCAGGGTTAGTAGGGGTAAGTGAAACACTAAAAACAAAATTCAACTTTATTTCCTTTTCTAGACTCACATTTTACGTTAAAAGAAGATTTAACCTATTATCATATATTATGTTATGAGGTAAATATTCATATTTCTGGTAATAAAAAAATCTAGTTAAAAATTGCTCTAATGAAAAATATTTATTTTTTTTTTAAATCCAAGTGGCTCACTGTCTATTCACAGGGAAACGTGAGTCATGGGCATATATTTCTATATTCCACTATTGAGCTATACATAAAGCATAATGGGGCAAGTTTTTAAACTTCTTAACCATAATACAAAAAATAGTAAAATACCTATACTGAGAATTTTCAAATCAAGACTGTTTTTAAATAGGTTTTTCAAAATTTCCATTTAAAATAACTAGTTCCAAACAATGTTTTATACAATGTCTACTAGCTTTCAATGACCTTTAAGTAGGTATATTTTATTACACTTGCCTCATTGATTTGCTTACCCCTATGGCCCTATACTACTAAACCTAAAACCTAAAGAATTCTTAACCGTCTCTTTAAGTTTGCACATCATAACAAGAAGAGTTAACTTTATAATATTATGGTTATAAATTATAATTGCTATACCCATTATTAGTTTCAGTTAAGACATTACCTACCTTGTATATAGTGATCCATGATATTTTGGTCTTCATCATCAATTTCAGTTGTCTTCCAATTCCAAACACTTGCCATATTTAGTGTTATGAAAATAATATAAATTTTAAATACCTATGTATGCACCTAGTACCTTTGTTTAAATATACAAACATACATACAATGCTAGTACATCCCTATTCAAAAACTATATATTATATAATATATTATACAAAAACAATAATTCTATTTAGGTCACAAACGGGATTTCGGTATTATCATAATATGATAAAAATATAAATTAATAAGTGATAGCCAGACAGCTGTGATAATATAATAAATTAAGGGGAATTATTAAAATTAGGAGGGGACGAATCAGGACCGGTGTTTTTAAACCACCTAGTTGTGGTGGTCTAAGAAAAAGTAAACCGGTGCGTCTTATTTTAAATCGGTTTGGTTCAGCGAATTTCTTAAAACCAAACCGCTTTACATTTTAAGGGGAAATTTAAACCGGTTTAGTCTAGCGAATTTCTAGTTAGTGTTTCACCTGCTTATGAATTAAGATGTACATGATACGGAACGGAAAGGTCATATCAATATTTTTCTGAGGCTGCCCGCTTCTCACTGTGTGGCATAACAACTAGCGCTTAAGACAATATTGGTATAAAAATCAACTAAAACCATGTAAATTAATTTAGTTTAAATGTTTATATTACCAAGCACTAGTCACCAAGGTAATATAATTATAATTAATAATACAGTATTGTCTTGAATATAATTTTTCTATAATACTTATACTATACCTGATTGTCTGATACAAACATTTAAATTTAAAGCAACAACAAATTGCATAATATTTTATTTTGTTAAAAATGTTACTGTTATTATTTTAAACAAGGTTACATAAGATTATAATATGTAATATAATATCTAAATAAGATACAATATCAGCTATAATTATATTGAGTGATTATAATTTATTTAAAAATTAGGTAGCAGATAATTTTGATAATTTCTTTTTTACCTTATTTTCACTTTTTTTTCTCTATTATTCATGAATGTAAACTGTCTCATTCTCATTGTCAAATATGACGTGAAAATATATTCAACAATTTCAGTTTTGTGATCATTGCTGAAAAAGGTATTATAAATTATTATTAAAAAAATGCTCTACTGTGTCATCAAAAACGTTAGGACCCTTAGCATGTGTACTGTGTAGTGACCGTTGTGCAGAACACGACGATCGGTACCACAATAATTATTTAAACGACGTAGCACGTTCGTTGCTGTCTTGAGACGTATGGTTGAGAAAGATAGGTATTGAAATAATTAAGCACTTTTGATTATTATTTAATAATATTGCTAGGAGCCAGTGACTAACGTGACCCGAAATAACAATAATAATGCATAATCGGTACGTGGGGTTACGTACGTGGAACATTAGATGCAAACAACCACCATAACCTTTTAAGGAGTGAAAGGTAGTTGGTATGACGATATGCGCAAATACAAATAAGACAAGAACTATTCTATATAGGACGACAGATATATAATAATATATATATATAGTATATGTGTAAATGAATATATCTGCATATATGTAATCCGTGGGTACCGAATTACAAGGATAACACCGACAGGAAAGAGTAGGCATAAGCATTTCCGAAAAAATGTACTACGAACGGACATCCGGTATCCGGTATCCGGTGCTCGTGGAAACACGGATGCTCGTATCAGTGGCTGGGGGAGACCAATGGGATATATAAGGAACCCCAAAACGGCCTGTTTGCAGACGCGATCTGACCAAGCTACTCCGAGCACCTTCACGTCACTCAGCTTTACGATTAAACTGGACTTAGAAATATTTCCAATA
Source organism: Nasonovia ribisnigri (assembly GCA_027563435.1). Taxonomy (NCBI): domain Eukaryota; kingdom Metazoa; phylum Arthropoda; class Insecta; order Hemiptera; family Aphididae; genus Nasonovia; species Nasonovia ribisnigri. Next base: position 8,282 of record JANEHU010002041.1, read on the forward strand.
ATCAACAGTTGTACTTAGAATATTTTTTTACTACAAATAATATTTACGAATAAACGTTCAGTGTTTAAATAATAAATAACATTTAGTAGCATTACAATCTGTCTACAATTATTTCACACTTGAGTCAAGCCTTTGACCACTTCATCTGGTAACCTCGCGAGTTGGCTTACTACAATATAATAAACTTATACTTGTACTTTTATTACTGTTAACTTTAAACATAAAATAACTAGATGTACTGTCGTAAGCTTATTAGACCTTTGACGAGTGCTGACTATCTTCTAACTATTGGTAGGCGCTCTACCCTTATTTATGCGGGTCTTAACAATGACGTATGGTGGCGTGATATGATATATTCTAAATTTATTCCCTATTATTATTAACTTGCATTATTATGCGAATAGGTGGAAACAACTTGTTACCTTTGATCTACATTTCCTGTTATTTAGGTTTTACACGTTCAGCATATATTGAATATAGCTGCCTAAACTAAATACCATAAAATATACTACTGTATAATTTATAATTTTATATTAAATTGGTAAAATATTATTATTATTAAAATATACAGTCAAATCTGATAGTTTTACTAAATCATAAACATTTCTGTATTGTACCTCAAGTGGCATATTGGTCCCACTAGGTAAAACAAGTTTAATGTCTTTAAATTGTTTTAACAGATCTTTCGTACTTATTAAGCTCGGATATACTTGCCCTGACCTTGCACTTCGTAATATCTCGACTAATGTGATTACCCTAATAAAATAAATATTTAGATACATATATGTTTACATTACGCTTTATAAAATTAAGCCTAACAATGCTTAATCAGATTTTCGTACCGGCAGAACCTTAAATGAAATCGAAAATACACTTTGTACAAGGGTCATGTGCGTACATAACCTTATGTTTCTTTTTACATATTAATTGATAAGTTTCAACAAGGTTTAATAATCTACCCTGTTTATTAAAATATCCTAATTCGATTTCACAAATAAGTTTCTTGGTAAGTACATTTTTTAATTGTAAATAAAACCTTTGCGTATTAGTAGTATCATAATACAATATATCTAGCATGTTATACTGATGTTAACTTCAATACAATTTCTTTATTGCTTGACCCACTAAATAATATTATTACGCATTGTTTATCATCTTTACGTAAATAATTTTGAATAAAAGCTGTGTTTAAGTCGCAGTACCCATCGGTAACTCCCCGCGTCTGTTACTGTAATAATAATTACTTTAAGTTTTAACTATCCAACTACGAAAAAAAAACTATGTTTAACGAACTATTATTAATTTTAATCTATATTATATATTTTATTGTTCTACGATTCGGTTTCATAAAATAATTTAATATTATTGATATGAATACCATAACCAAGGTGGATTGATAAGGTGTAAACACTTCCACCCGCCCGTCTTAGATAAAGTGATCGAAAACTTTACTCCAGTTAAATATGCCGCTAGGTCCGCTGCCTACCCTATAGAGCAGGGGTCGGCAAGTAATTTCTATTGGAGTCCTAAAGATTAAAATAATAAATCAATGAGGTCCAGTGAAAAAAATCTTTTTCAAATCTTTATATTTTAAAAATAGCAGTATAAAAATAAAAATAATTATTCAGTTATTACAATTAATTTATATTAAAAATTACAATATTAAAAGTATGAAAAAAAATATATCTATTACAGTAAATTATTTAATGCGAAAAATTGCATTTCTTTTCCTTAGCCAGCTTTTTGAAATCGGGAACTCATGGAGAACAGCTTATGCGCAATGTGTCCTCAAGGTGAGAGTCTGTTAATTTTGTCCGATATTTGTTTTTCAAAAAATTAATTTTTGAAAACGATGCCTCACAAATGTATGTCGAACCAAACATCGTAGCCAATTTGATTGCCAGTTGCTTACAGTTTGAATACTTATCAGTGGCATCTTTAGCCCAGAATTCTTCAGTTGACGCACTTCTGTACTGCTTCAAGGAAACATCTTCCTGTAGGTCTATTATTTCCATTTGGAGTTTTGACGTTGAAAGATTAAATAATTTTTCAGCTACATCAGTCCATTCTCCGTCTGGGAGAACGTCGTAAGGGGTTTTTAAGAATTGTGATAGTTTTCCTATTTCAGAAAAGTCTTTGAATCTAGCATCGAATTCCTTCATAAGATCTGACAAAAAACTTAAAAATGTTTCGATGTTTACAATTTCAGAATAATTTTGCATTCAAATATTGTGGGAAAGTGAATGAATTTTTTTTGTTCTATGTCTCGTTCAAATATATTTAGTTTGCGACGGAAAGCAGACACACTTTGTATTAAATCACATATTAATTTCCCTTCTCCTTGTAATTCGACATTAAGCGTATTTAAATACTTCAAAATGTCATTTAAGAAAGCCATCGGAACTATATTTCGATTGTTTTCTAAGAACTCTGAATGCTTCTTTGCTTCTTCAGTATCTACATTTTTTAGGAATGTTTTTACTTCTTTTTTAATGTTCCAAAAACGTTCAACTACTCGACCTTTACTGAGCCAACGAACGTGATTGTGTTGCAGTAAATCTGAATAAGCCGAATCACGTTGACACAGAAACTCTCTGAACTGTCTGTGTTGAAGAGAAGAACGCGACCTGATAAAATTGATTAACTTGATCAAACCGTCCATAACGTCTTTCAGTGTAGCACTGAGTTTACTACAAAGCGATGTTTGGTGAATTATGCATTGATAAGTTAATATACCGGAATTACTATCCCGGATTCTTTTTAACAATCCTTTTTCTTTTCCCATCATCGCTGGAGCTCCATCAGTGGAAATTGACACAATTTTATCATAACTCAAATCCGATTTTTTCATGAAGTCATCAAAACTCTTAAATAAATCTTCTCCACGAGTCTTGCCTTCAAATGTTAATATTGCTAGTAACTCTTCTCTAAACACTTTATTTTCAATGTCAAAGAATCGCACAAAAATTGACATTTGTTCAGAATCAACTAAGTCATAAGATTCATCAAGCTCAATGCAGTAGCACGGTGACTTATGTAAAAGTTCAAATAAGCTTTTTTTGTTTTCGGCTGCCAACAATTCCGTCCTTCTTGTGTTACTCCTTGCCGGCAAAGGAATATCTTGGATAGAGGTAACGATTTTTTTATTTTCTTGAAAAAGTGCAGTAGCCACTTCCAACATACACTCTTTTACTATTTCGGAATCGGAAAACGGTTTTTGGTGCTTATTAAGAACCCAGCACACACGCAACGCTGCTTCAGTTGATTTTTCTTGTTCACTCATACACCGTATAAGTGTTGTCGTACTATTTTTGTAAGATAACATACATGCATGAAGCTTATTTTTACGCACTTCACTGCCTGGAGGAAATTTTGTATGAAAATCTTTATGAGTAGTTTCATAATGCCGTTTTAAATTTCCACTTTTAATAATAGCAACAGTTGAATTGCAAATTAAACAGACTGGAATGTCTCCAACCCTTTCAGGCAATACAAAACAATATAGTTCAGTCCACTCGTTCATAAACTTCCAATTTTCGCTGTCGATTTTGCGTTTTTTACTCAACATATTGAACGAATAATATAAAACGAAACACGCACTGTATTCACCGGCGAATGTACATGTACTAAATCGTTAACTAAATTGTTATTTAGAAAATACGGGAGACAGACAAATAATAAAATTATTTCAATGGATAGGAACGATAAATTAACGTCGGCCGATAACATTGTAATAAAACCGATTATTACCTGCCCGTTAAAATATTTTTCAATGAATTATGATATAACTATAATCTGAGTTTGATAAATTAAATTAAATAAATTTCTCTATTAATAATAATACTATTACAGAAAATAACATAATGAAGTACAATGTGTTGACAGGGTCCAGAGTTTTGCCTTCCGCGGTCCGGATCCGGACCGCGGTCCGCCAGTTGCCGACCCCTGCTATAGAGGATAAGAAATGTTAATATTTACATGTGATTTAAATGTAATTTGATTTAAATTATTAAGGTGTTCAACTTTTTTTGTAGAAATGCATTATAATATGGTATACCTATAATGTATGAGTTATGATATATTTAATAATACATATAAATATATGGCTATCTCCCAATATGCGGTCTACCAAAATGGACGTGGTCTACCGTAATAATATTAAAGTAATAAAGTACAATATAAGTATAATTTAAAATATAAAAAAAATTTAATTTATTTAGGATCCACAAAATTATCTACCATAATAATATTAAAAGTATAATAAAGTATAATTTAAAGTATAAAAAAGAAATTAATTTATTAAGGATCCACAAAATTATTATTATTATTAATTTCATATCTCTAAGGAAAGCATCAAAAATATTATCTGTTTTATTTAATCCTCGCCACCAATACTCACACACAACATGATACTCATGTTTATAGTTACGTAGCACACAAAACGGAGGTAGACCGCACATATTGGGAGATAGCCAAATATATAATATAATAATGTAAAATAGCTATTTTTGTATTCATAAATTATATAATATAATTAAGATGTGTCCAAATTTTGTGGCTTGAAGTAACTACCTACTCATTATTACACTATGGTATCCATAACTATATTGATAGTCTATTAAGACAGATGATTTGAACCATAAACTGGGTCTTTAAAATGTTGTCTAATAGTAGATTTCACTATGAAATATGTAAATCAGGAAAATCTATATTATACATATTCAATTAAAATGTTTCAACAGACTACAAAATAAATTCAGTAAGTATTAATATTTTTAACTGTAATATTATTTAATTATTATATTGACATACAAATATTTTAGAGTAGAATGGGGTATCATTGGCCCAGATTTCGCTTTTTTTTATATATTTTGGTGAATATTGGTAACATTTTTGTAAAAGTCGGTCACCTTATATTTTTTTCTTTTAAAATATGAATCAACTTCTTTATATTATAAGTCATTTTGAAATTTCAACACTTGAATGGGAGATGGTAAACTGCGGCAAAATTTACCTTTTTCTAAAAGTCGATATGTAAACTGCGGCAAAAAAAAATTAAGATTATACAATCTGCGACAAAACCGATAAGATACATGATACAAACTGCGGCAATTTATTTTATGTACTTTCTATATATACTATATATACCGATGTACGCATATCGTTAATAATCAAAAAAATAAATAAATAAATATTAATAATACAATAGGTATTTTTTACAATAGGTTAATTAAAATTTTGTCGTTTATTCTTAAAACATACTTTTTTCAAAAATTCATATCTTGAAATTTGTCCATCTTTTTTCATTTGTCGCTGTATATCAATAAATTTTTATTTTTGCGTTGTCGCTTTATTTCTTATTCGTACTACCCCTTCTTCTACACTTCTAATTTTTATATATGTGTCAACTTGAATATCCTGTAGAGCATCTATAAATTTATATAGTGATGGATGATGATGATAAAAATACGCATTAAATTTCTAATGGAAAGATTCGCATACATTATTTGTTATAACCTCTGATTTTGATGCCCACAAAGAAGGAGGGAATATGCCTTGCATATAATTTTCGGTTAAGTAATCGCAAAATTGTATTATTTGATTATTAGGTGGCATATTTGAAATTAAATCAAAAACAAACGAATCTTCGACTTCATCAGGTTCAAGGAACGGAAGACCAAAAATATAATTTAAAAATTTTCCTTCATCTGTGTCTCCTTCAATATAAACTTTAGATAGACCCAAATTTTGTAATTTTCTAAACCACGCTTGGCCGAGATGAAAATTACAAGCTCGAATAATACTGGTTGGCCATATACAGTGAACCGCTTCGTGTATTCCAATTTCGAAATCAATTACAAACATACTTGGGTTAAGTACAAATCCTTCAGTCAAACATGCATCACGTAACTTTTTAAATAAATGTTCATAAGTCGATGTACGTTTTTTAGGAAGCAATGCATATACCAGAGACGTATAAATACCATTTTGAAAGCCATGCAGTACAAAAAACTGATAAAAAAATTTAGTACAGAACTGAAATGTTCCGTCCATAAAAACTTTTTCCATAGAACATAAGTATTTTAAATTTGTGAGACATGTAAATACAATTATATTTGTTTCCTTATCATTAATTAGTAAAAGGTTTTCATTTTTGTTAGTCATAATATTCATATTTATTAGAACTTCATGTACTTCATTAATATCTTTGGGAAGTGGTGGGTGATATTTGGTTTTTTTATTATATAAATTTCTACGAATATATGAAATATCATTAGTTAGTAATTGGTTATCGTTTTCTAAACTACGAAGTTCTTTTCTTATTATTTTAGATGTCATTTCGTTTATATTGCTTTCAGATATTTTGCGTTTGATACTATTACTTACTATTTGACGTTCAATTGTAGAATCTGATTCATGACTGTGATCCAAAACTGATTTTTCTTGCAGTAGAGTGTTTTCCTTATTGAAGACTAATTTGGCTTTGCATGTTTTTTTAGTGCATTCCCAAGTTTTATTACCATTTATTTTTGATTCATATTTAAATTTGAATTTAAAATCGTTTAACACTGTTAATACTTTGCCATTCTGGCTAAACATTGTTGAAAATTCCATGAAGTTGAATAAAATATACAAAACTTTTAACTACTTTTATTAAGTAACATCTAACACTTGTAAGTAGGTACTAACTAGTATTATCAAAAGTAAAGGAATCGATAATACCGATATGTTTCGTTAAAACTTAAAAATACATTTGGATTTACCTTACCAATTTGTGCTCAAGACGAAACATCACATAATTAATTTAACGATATACGTACATCGGTATATATAGTATATATAGAAAGTATATAAAATAAACTGCCGCAGTTTGTATGATGTATCTTATCGGTTTTGTCGCAGATTGTATAATCTTAATTTTTTTTTGTCGCAGTTTACATATCGACTTTTAGAAAAAGGTAAATTTTGCCGCAGTTTACATACAGCCACTTGAATAACCTACAATTTTTTTTCAAAAATTTGGGCCAATGTTACCTGCAATTAGGGTAACTATGTCCCACACCATTAAATTCATTGTAAACGGTGTTATTTATGATTTGGGCCAATGTTATAGTAAACTAGTATACAATAAATATTAAAGCAATCAAAATATCAACATTTATTTGATTAAAAATAATAAAAAACCTTTTTTTTATAAACAAAATTAACAATTTATGTTTTAAACCTAATAAAAAAAATAAAAAACAAACTTCAGTCTCAAAGTTATGAATTACTTGAATATACAACATTATAAAATTATTTAGAGTTTAGGTAACCTCCTAAAAAAACTAAAGTATTAAAAAAAACAATTTATAACAAATTTATAAAATAATAACAAAAAACCTTTTTTATTGTAGATCTAGGTATACCAAAATGTGCTGCAGCTTCACGCTGAGTCATTTTACGCGAAATTACATTTTGTAAACACTCATTCAAGGTTTCCGCAGAATAATTTGCGTACTGTCTTGATCCAAGACGTTTTCTTTGAGTTCGCGGCATTTTTTCTAAATAATAAAAAATGATTCGGGTTTAAAGTATTGAAAAAAACAAAAATAAACAAATAAAACGTACCTATATAAAATTAAAAGCCACAGTAATCAAAGTTGACAGTCTTAACGTCAAAAAAATTTAAAGAATATTGGCGTCAGGTAACTTTGGCCCAACTTAGTTCTGGGCCAAAGTTACACAAAATAATGGGACAATGTTGGACCAAAATGATAATGAATGATTGTACAAAATGTTAATAAAGTAATTATATTCAAACCACCATATCTTATTTCTATACTAATTTTTGTAGATAAAAAAAACTTACCGAAGATTTTTAACGTCGGATGATACTTGGTTGACACAAAAGTAGTAATGTTGTAATTTATTCGTTATTTGATAACAGTTTTTATCAATTTTACTAAATGAAGTTGTGAACGATCGTTTACATACAATTCGTTACATATTGAGACCACTACTCCTACCTGCAGTTTGATACAGTTTTGAAGAAATTACGTTAAAATTATCAGCTGTTATCTCATAATTAAACTTTTTCCTACTTATGGGCCAAAGTTGTCATTAAGGGCTAATGTTACCCCATTCGACGGTAATCAGGATAATTGCAAAGAAGTAGAAAAAATCTAGACTATAAGTACACATTACACGGAAAAAAATAAATAGTTACAGTTACCATTTAAATAGTTACCCCAACCATAAACCATGGTAGCTATACAGACTATCATTCAACATAGTTGGGAGAACTAATCGTCCATAGTTGATATCACTGTGTTGGAACAACCATTTTATATGGTTGTAAATGATAGACATTAAATAGCTACAACAACATAACGTTATAGTTATTATAACCTAATTATTAGATTGAAAATATTTTTTCTTACCTACTTGCATAGTACACTCAACTGTTCAATATAGTTGCTGCAACATATAAGTCTGGTTGTTTAGACCTAATTATTAGGTAGGAAATATTATTTTATATTTACTTGTATAGTACACTCAACTGTTCAATATAGTTGCTGCAACACATGAGTTTTGATGTTTAGACCTAATTATTAGATTGGAAGTATTATTTTATATTTACTTGTATAGTACACTCAACTGTTCAATATAGTTGCTGCAACATATTATGAGTTTGGTTGTTTAGACCTAATTATTAGATAGAAAATATATTTTATTTACATGTTTATTTTAGTTAATACCAAATTTTTAATTTTAGAAAATTCATAAATTATAATTTATTTGTACTTAAATAATAGGAAAGTATATAAAAAAAGAAATAGGTACAAACAATAAAATATACATAGATACAAGTAATTTAAAAAGTAGGTTTATTGATACATTAGTTAAAAAAATAACAATAGTAGGTATATAATAGTAAGTAATAACATAGTATTAATCATTTATAAAGTATAATGAAAACAAATAAACAGTTAAGTAATAAATTAAAAAAAAAAATACATATGAACATCTATTGACTATTACTTTAAAATGTACAAGATATATATGTACATTCATTAGATATTGTGTTAAGAACACATGGACTATGTTCAACAAGAAGATCGTTGAAAGAAATACACATTAAATCATTACAGCTTTTAACCTCATAAGCCTGAAAATGTTCGTCAAACTGTAAGGTTTTGAAACGTTGACCAATTAAAAATGGTATGTCATTCTGGGGTTTTAAAAAAATATATTTTACTGTAATAAATATTGGAAAATCTTCTACATCAACTATTATTATCATATTATGTTTAGACTGCTTAGTAGAATATCGAGTACCCTTCACCTCCACCCAAGACACAAATCTCACAGAATTAAAATCAATAGTTGGACCACTTATGTCAAGTTGAATATTTTCTATGACAATTTCAGACAAACTTATTTCTTTCCCTATATTTATTGATGAGGATAAAATACTTGATTTTGATAGCAAGCGGTAAGCAAATTTTAATTGATGTTTTAAAGCTAATGTGAGACAAATGTTTTTCCTGCTAGTAATGGAATGGGCAGTTAATTTAGACTCTCTGTGTTTTGATTCATATCTCATAGACCATAAATGGGACAATGGGCCAACTTTTTTCATAATATCTGGGTAATGTAACAAATGGTGGTGTTTTGGTTTTAAGTTGGTGTTAAAGAGTTTTAAATACAACTGGTGATGTTCTGAGATTAATGTTTTTAAAAGTAATGCATATGAAGGTTGGATTGATTTTAATGTAACTATTTCAATAATCTTTCGCAACAGTATGTATAATTGCCAATATTCAGAATCTTTTGGAATCAGATCACCAATCATAACACCCAAATGTCGACTAAAACACAACATTTCACTAGCAGACATTTTAATTTTTTTCTTTTTTTTTATAACATCAATAGTAATTATTTGTGGTTTATTTTGAACATCAAGAGAACCATAGTTAAAATATTGTATACGATTATTTAATTGTTCTAAAGTAAAATACTTGAAATTAATAATAAATTCATATAGTATGCCACATATATCATACGAACAAACACCTTCTAAAATATCGTGCATCAAATCTACAGAATAGTTATGAACTGCATGGAACCCGTTAACTTGGTTCCATACACATTCTTCGTTAATGCCTGTCAGTGACAAATTATTTGTAGTCAAATCTTGTAAGTAATTCTCTTCATTGCGTGATTTAGTACTGTCACAAATTACTGAGTAATTACAATCAAATTTAGAAGACTTACAAAATCGACATGGAAAGTTTGCCATAAAACTTTCACTAAATCCCAACATTGAATGTAAACCCAAATTATCGCCAAGAATTAATGCTAAAGAGAAATATAAAGTGTAATTTTGATTATTGATATTAATGTTTATGCCATTATTTTGTAAATGGTTAATTTCAGCAATTAACTCTTTAAAAATATTTTTATTTCCAAACTCTTTTCTATCATTAGCATTAAATAGTAGAGCAAGAAAGATATAATTTAAGGACGAACTAAATTCTGGAGGGAAGCAAGAACCAAATGAAATATAAACCGCTCCTATTTTTTTTTTACCAGCATGAGATCCAAGGGGATTAGCAGTTTCATACTCATCGAAGTACAAAAAAAAAGGAATTATTATTTTACCAGGATTATTTAAACACTTATCTTTCCAGAACTCACTCTGTATAAAACTACAAATAATTTCTCCTTTCATAGACTTCATATCATTAAAATACTTCAATATAGTTGTTAAAACATTGGATTGTTCAAAAAACCTTATAAAAACTGATCTTAAGGGAATAAAACAAACGTTTACATACACAGAGTCAATCACAACATTACCATATTTTACAATATCTTTGTTTCTACTACCAACAGCAATTTCTACAGGTTTAATAAAAGCACCCAACTCTTCTAAAAATTTAAATTGTTTATACTCTGATTCTAGATTGATAAAAGGTTTGTTAATAACATTAAACATATCTGATATTTCAGAAATTGAAAT
>JANEHU010002043.1:0-10974 GCA_027563435.1 Nasonovia ribisnigri
TCATATATGTTTTAAATAAATAAATTAGTTTGTATAGGTACCAGCACGCATATACTTTTACACTCGATGATATACCATGTATTTGATTTTAATTTTAATTTTATGTTCATTGTCAATTTTAATATTTTAATATAACACAAACATTTTGATAATGTACCTATATGTTGGATGGAATGTAATATTAGTTCACACGACTTATTATAATATTATATACCTTTAATAATATGTACCTACTGATTTAAAAATAAATAAATAGGTAGGTACATTATAATTTTTATAAAACTGATTTTCTCATTCTTTTTCATATATTTTTTTTCATTTGCATTTTCCCGTTGCTTTTTATTAAATTGTTTTTTTTTCCTAACCTTCTGTTTTTTTCGTTGCTATGGTAATAACTTATAATATAGGTAGTGTATAATATTATAACCTATTGAGTCGTTATTGTAATAGGTACATACCTCCTAATGGCTAATAATATGATTCAATAATATTTATTTCTAAATTAATTCACTATTTTTTCTGTTTGTCTCGGTTGATGAAATTATGGCAACCCCATTTATAACATACTCTATTCGCTTTGAGAAGACAATATTGGTCAGCTAACTTATGTCCTCTGCACTCATATATTAATTTATTATAACGATGATGGCCTTCAGTGGAGTTTGTAGTCAAAGTGACTGTTAACTAATAACTAATTAATTAATTTCAGTCATGACTATCATTGGTTAGGTATTTTATTATTATTATTGAAAATTAAAATGTTACATTGTGGTCAGCAACCAACTACCTGTTCGCTCCACAATTCAAATAATATGTTTTTTTTATCTCCACCGAGGCAGAATCGACAGAAGTTCAACTGACTGTTTGGTGGGTGCATAGTGCGTCGTTTTTCCCATGCTTAGATCATAATAACTGACAATTAATATTATTATGTACAATTAGTATATTATTATATTTGTATATGATCTAAGGTTCCGGGAGTGCGCGCGTTGTCCCCATTGAACTATATGATAACATATGTTAGCACAAATGGGTAATTCTCAATATTATATTATACTAGTAGTATGTTTTAGTATGTTCTGTGCCCCCCGCCAAACCGGCGAATCCGGCTACCCCGCCCAGCCTATAGTTATATCCGCGCGCCTGCTTTCGCATACGTGCGCGACCATGCATATCATGCAAAGGTGTCTAACCTAACCTCCCCCTCTTATCTTTCCCTTCCCCATCCCATCGATCTCTATCACGTACGTACCCGACCTTGCCCCCTGCCCCTTCTCCTCCCATCGATGTCTATCACGTATGTACCCTTTCGAACCCTGCCCTGCCGTGCCCCTCCCCCGCCCAGCCTATAGATCTATGCTATAACGAACGTGCCCGGCCTTCCCCTCCTATCACATACGTGCTCTGCCTTTTCCCCTCCCATGCATGCCCAGCCGTACCCTGACCAGCCCTACCCCACCCTCTCCTCCATCCGTCCTTACCCAACCCCTTATTAAACCTCTTATCATTTCCCCTCCCCATACCATCGATCTCTATCACGAACGTGCCCGACCTCCCCCGCTCCACCCCTCTCATCAATGTCTATCACTTACGTACACGACCTTACCCCTCCCCCTCTTATCCTAACCCCTTCCCTCCCATCGACGTCTATCACTTACGTACCCGACCGTACCTCCTGCCCTACCATCAATGCATATCACTCACAGCCCTGCATACCCCGTCCAGCCTATAGCTCTATAATATCACGAACGTGCCCTGCCGTGCCGTGCCACTCCCATCACATCCATATCTATCACATACATACCTTCACCTCCTCCCCTCCTCACATCTATCGCATGGATATCTATCCCACCTAACATCACGTACGTAACCGACCGGATCCACCCCCTCCCATCTTTCACATGTAAATCCGATGAATCCGACTACCCCGCTCAGCCTATAATTCGCATACGTGCTCGACCATGCCCGGTAATTCCCGAAAATGTCTGTCCGTGTCCCCCCCCCTAATCTTCCTAACCTATCCGCACGACTACTATCAAGTACATACACAACCATGTACATCATACCATACCATACCCCCCTCCACACCCATCAATACCTAATGCGTGTCACACCATTCCCCTTCCCTCTCATCAATGGCTATCACTAAAAATATAGTCATCATATAATACCTATACATCCATTACCTGCAACTTGAAAATTATGCTTTAATAATAAATCGATTATATTAGTAAAGGTACTAGTGAAATAAAAAGACATGTTAATTATTATACCTCATTATACATATACCCCGTTATACCCCCCCCCCCCCCCCATCGATACCTAATACATACCACCTTTGCTATCGCGACCGTGCTCGGCCGGGCCCCCTCCCCTCTCATCCACCACATGACATGCCCGGTCATACCCAGCCATTCTCCCCCCCCCCTCCCACCTATACCCCTCCTATCTATACCTATTCCACACATATTTAATATATTTATAATCATAAAAAATTATACCTCAAACTACCACCTTTACTATCGCGACCGTGCTCGGTCATACCCCCTCCCCTCTCACCCATCACATGCCATGCCCGGCCACCCCCCTCCCATCAATCCTCCTCCTATCTTCACCTATTCCACACATATTTAATAAATTTATAATCATAAAAAATTATACCTCAAACTACTATACCAATATATCATACATTCATACCTTAGTTATCCAAGACATTATTAAAGGAGGTATGTCGGTTAACATTTCATATAGGTACATATAATAATTATGATATGTGTATATTATTAATTATTTTAGTTTGAAAAAATAGAATAGCAACAATATAACATAAACATGATAAATTATTAACTAATAGTCTGTTTGACAAGGACTTTTTTACTTTCATTAAATATATCTTAGCATGCGGTAATAACTATATAGTTATCCAATACATCATTATAGGTAGTATGTTGGGATATCATTACAAATTATGCATAACCATATACATCATACCATACCATACCCCTCCCCTTCCATTCCCTCTCATCAATGTCTATCACTTAATATATACGTAGTCATTATATATAATATACATCCATTTACCCACACCTAAAAAATTATACTTCAAACTACTATACCAATATATCATACCTCCAAACATAGGAACATACATTTGTAATCACATAAATAATATACTAACATAATAATTTATATAGTATCAACCAATTATAAATAAATAATAAACTAATATTCTTCCATTACCTACACCATGAAAATTATACTTCAAACCATCATACCAATGTATCATTCCTCCAATCATATATATATATAATATATAGCTACATAAATAGTATACTTGTATTATAAATAAATAATATGCTAATATACCTTCATTTACCTACACCCGAACAATTATACTTCAACTTACTATATCAATATATCATATCTCCAAACATGTATACATTTGTAGCCATATGAATAATATATCAACATAATAATTAATATAGTATTAAACAATTATAAATAAATAAATAATATTCTAATATACTCACACCTTGAAAACTATACTTTAAACTACCATAGATACCCTCCAATATATCATACCTCCGAACATACATACATTTATAGCTATAAAATAATATACCAACATGCCTAATAAATAATATATAAATATATCCCCGTTACCGACACCTTGAAAAAGTATACTTCAAAATACTACCTATACCAAGATATCATACCTACCTTCAAGCATACATGCATTGATGGGTGCATAAACAATATAATAATATTCCTCCATTTACCCACACCTGTAAAATTATACTTCAAACTATCATAAATGAATCCACAATCAACCAACGAATATTTATCTTAATACGATTGATGTGGGAGTGAATCGAATGTTTTCAACTTCGATACAAAAAAAAAAAAAGTTGTATAATGGGGATATTCCAGATCCGAGTTCTCATGTATTAAACACACTAGCGATCGACAATCGATTGAATATTTTAATAAATTCATGTTTAAAGTATAGCGTATAAATAATTGTATTAAAACGTAAATGTTGTAGTGGTTGTGAATAATACACTCATAGCCAGTGTAG
This sequence comes from Nasonovia ribisnigri, assembly GCA_027563435.1. Lineage (NCBI taxonomy): Eukaryota > Metazoa > Arthropoda > Insecta > Hemiptera > Aphididae > Nasonovia > Nasonovia ribisnigri. Next base: position 4,079 of record JANEHU010002043.1, read on the forward strand.
CGGTCTATCAGTATAACTGTCGGCTATACGGTGGTATAGTTCGAGGGTGATGAAAGCTATGCAAAGCGTGTTATTAATAATAATAATAATATAAATTAATATATTCGAATAGTGATCTTTGAAACAACATCGAGTTATCCACCGTTATCAGATAACCGTCACCATCCTCCTAGGGTGATGTGTTGTATATTTGACACCTCTATCCGTGATATCATTGTTAAAATAATATGGTACATGATGTGTATATTACGATTGTAAATTATAAAATACATTATACCATAACGCTACTAAGTAATTATGAACGATAAACCATTATCATCTATCAGTGGGAAATATGAAAAAAAGTAAGACATATGTCCTATAACATATTATGATAGCTATTTACTCCATAACAATGTATCATATATTTTTGATATAAAAGACAATTTAGTTATGAATGAGGCAATCATACTTTTACCTATCTATACGAACATCGATTATTTCAATCATTCAATTTTCCAACATAACTATTCGGTTATGCTGAAGTGTAAATATGTATCTATATTTAAACTATAATTACTATATTATGTGTTACATATTGATAGTTTATGAAATATCCTAAAAACATCTCACTAACAGTAATTATCAGTATATTATATATATATACATATATATATCATATTCAGTCACATCACGCCTTATATAATGGATTACGATTACCTAATATTAGTATTCAGCCTTAGTATGAAATTTATACTATATTAACTATACTAACAATAGCAATATTAGGTTTTAAGTATTATATTATGTAATATATATTGATAATTTCTAAAATAACGTGAAGTTTACTAGTAGTATTAAATAATATACGTGAAGTGTTTATCACACTAAACCTCACTACCTACTCACCTATTTACATACAGACAAATCAGATCATTTAAATTAATCATTTTTTTTTTTATTATTAATTAATCAGTTTATTTAATTATTTTCTTTTAACCACCTTCATGATGATATATTCGGTATCATACACATATGTGAAAGATATTGATGTTATCGGTTATAATATAAAAATTAATTTTCTTAATATAGTTGTCAATACAAAATGTTTTCGTATTCGTTTCAATATAAGTGAAAAATATATCATTCTAATATTCATCGGGGATACGACGTATGGAACAACATAGCATACACATCTAGTAAAATATAAATATCAAACAATAGTGATATATATTGTATGTATCCATAGATAAAATACATGTCAACCATGTATTTTACTAATACGATTTTATTACATTATAAGTGTCATATGTATAATATGTGTGAATATTTTTAATAAATAAAATATTCTATAAAGGCTCTGGAGAGATTCGAACTCTCAATCTCCGTCTTACATTTCGACGCTTTAACCAATTAAGCTACAGAGCTGGTATACTAAAAATGTGTATAATAATATGATATGTTTACAATAATATATTGATGGTAATACGTATGAGTGTATATACCTAACTCACAACAGATGGTTATAGTTATCACTAACTTATTATTAAATAATAAATAAATAAATTATATACCTCAACTCCTAATCACTTAGGTTTCTCGAAATACGGTTCTACTAGACTCGACACGGTGAGGCTTAACATGGCTCGACTCGACTCGGCACGGTTCGGCTCGCCTCGGCACGGCTCGTCTTAGCACAGCTCGACTGTGGAGTATATAACTTATTTATTATTTATCAATAATTTAGTGCTAACTATGAGCATCTGTTGTGAATTATATACTTGGAGTGGTTTTATCAGGTTATTGATATTGTTATGTGGTAACATAGTAACCTATCCTGTAAAAAATTGTATTTTCATCACACCTTTTGTTTAACACTGACGATTAGATATTTTAGAAATATTAGCTTTAAAAGTAGAAAATGCCCGACACTGTGTGAAAATACTATAGTAACTATACTATACTATACATACACACACATACGTATATGGTTATTACATGCATTAGGTATGTAAGTGATATTATTATTAAACCGTTCTGTACCACCCCGTGACATTATATGAAACCCTAGGATATCCCTCACTACCGATAATCGAACATTAATCGAGTTATCATCATATTTTCTATAATCATATACCGTTAAATTAATAATCAGATACATAGTTAGAAGATAACACATACTAAATATAGTATATACATATATATATTTAATGATTAACTTTGAATTTTTTCATAGAATAATCTACTATTTTACTACTAGAGTTTTACCATTTTACCATAAGCTTTGAAATATATATATTATCTAACCTTAAATTATTTTCCACTAAATTCATAGTTTTATAATATTTATAAAATACTTTACACTTAAAAGCTATGAGTACCTAGTACAATACCGTATTACTCGTATTATACTCGAGCAGTTCATTTACATATTATGTTTAAATATATATCAAATACTATCACCTTCAACATTCATAACGTGGTTTTATATGAAATTATCAGTTGTTTAAAATCAATTCGTGTAAATGTATAAAACATTATTACTAACTATATTATTACGAACATGTAGCATATATTATCATTACATGTTCTCGTGTAACCTTTGATTTCACTAGCGTCATACGTAACATATATATTAGTAAACTTCATATTTAGGTGTAATATATAACTGATTCTCACTAACGATGTAATTTCTAATAGTTTTTCGTATGCGTTTACATACATTTACAATGTTATTCCTTTAATCATCATAACACAACCCTATTAGTCAGTGGCGTGGTGAACGACGTTTACCTAATGCAATTGCTTAGCCCTGAAAATTCAAAATTTGTATACAGATAATTATACCTTTATTAGGGGGGGGGGGATGGGTCATTGTATAAATAATTTGCTTAGGGTTTGAAAGATGTTCGCCACGCCACTGCTATTAGTCCTATGATGATAGTAGTTATGTGCTCATCGTTGTTTTTAATGAGGTAATGTCGAATGGTTTTAATGATAGAAACAAGTGTCATAAACCTACCACCCATGTCATATAGGAATATTATGTATAGTACGTCTTTGAAGTAGGGCATTTTGAATCGCTTAAATACAGTCGGTAACGATACATTTATTATCAGTCGTCTACCGTTTACTAAGCAATTGAGAGGAATCAGAACAACACGACTTTGACGACCACTAAAGCTGAATAATTATTATTATATAAATTATATAGTTATTTTTTATGATTATAAATATATTAAATATGTGTGGAAAAGATGAAGATAGGTGGAGGATTGATGGGAGGGGGGATGGCTGGGCATGACATGTGATGGATGCTAGAGGAGGGAGCTCGGCCGAGCACGCTCGCGATAGCAAAGGTGGCATGTATTAGGTATCGAAGGGAGGGGGGGTATATGTATAATGAGGTATTATAATTAACATGTCTTTTTATTTCACTAGTACCTTTACTAATATAATCGATTTATTATTAAAGTATAATTTTCAAGTTGCAGGTAATGGATGTATAGCTATTATATGATGACTATATTTTTAGTGATAGCCATTGATGAGAGGGAAGAGGAATGGTAGGCATGGTACACGCATTAGGTATTGATGGGTGTGGAGGGGGGTATGGTATGGTATGATGTACATGGTTGTGTATGTACTTGATAGTAGTCGTGCGGATAGGTTAGGAAGATTAGGGGGGGGGGGACACGGACAGACATTTTCGGGAATTGCCGGGCATGGTCGAACACGTATGCGAATTATAGGCTGAGCGGGGTAGTCGGATTCATCGGATTTACATGTGAAAGATGGGAGGGGGTGGATCCGGTCGGTTACGTACGTGATGTTAGGTGGGATAGATATCCATGCGATAGATGTGAGGAGGGGAGGAGGTGAAGGTATGTATGTTATAGATATGGATGTGATGGGAGTGGCACGGCACGGCAGGGCACGTTCGTGATATTATAGAGCTATAGGCTGGACGGGGTATGCAGGGCTGTGAGTGATATGCGTTGATGGTAGGGCAGGAGGTACGGTCGGGTACGTAAGTGATAGACATCGATGGGAGGGGAAGGGGTTAGGATAAGAGGGGGAGGGGTAAGGTCGTGTACGTAAGTGATAGATATGGATGAGAGGGGTGGAGCGGGGGAGGTCGGGCACGTTCGTGATAGATATCGATGGGGTGGGGAGGGGAAATGATAAGAGGGGGGATGGGTAAGGATGGATGGAGGGGAGGGTGGGGTAGGGCTGGTCAGGGTACGGCCGGGCATGTATGGGAGGAAAAGGCAGAGCACGTATGTGATAGGAGGGGAAGGCCAGGGCACGTTCGTTATAGCATAGATCTATAGGCTGGGCGGGGGAGGGCACGGCAGGGCAGGGTTCGAAAGGGTACATACGTGATAGACATCGATGGGAGGAGAAGGGGCAGGGGGCAAGGTCGGGTACGTACGTGATAGAGATCGATGGGATGGGGAAGGGAAAGATAAGAGGGGGAGGTTAGGTTAGACACCTTTGCATGATATGCATGGTCGCGCACGTATGCGAAAGCAGGCGCGCGGATATAACTATAGGCTGGGCGGGGTAGCCGGATTCGCCGGTTTGGCGGGGGGCACAGAACATACTAAAACATACTACTAGTATAATATAATATTGAGAATTACCCATTTGTGCTAACATATGTTATCATATAGTTCAATGGGGACAACGCGCGCACTCCCGGAACCTTAGATCATATACAAATATAATAATATACTAATTGTACATAATAATATTAATTGTCAGTTATTATGATCTAAGCATGGGAAAAACGACGCACTATGCACCCACCAAACAGTCAGTTGAACTTCTGTCGATTCTGCCTCGGTGGAGATAAAAAAAACATATTATTTGAATTGTGGAGCGAACAGGTAGTTGGTTGCTGACCACAATGTAACATTTTAATTTTCAATAATAATAATAAAATACCTAACCAATGATAGTCATGACTGAAATTAATTAATTAGTTATTAGTTAACAGTCACTTTGACTACAAACTCCACTGAAGGCCATCATCGTTATAATAAATTAATATATGAGTGCAGAGGACATAAGTTAGCTGACCAATATTGTCTTCTCAAAGCGAATAGAGTATGTTATAAATGGGGTTGCCATAATTTCATCAACCGAGACAAACAGAAAAAATAGTGAATTAATTTAGAAATAAATATTATTGAATCATATTATTAGCCATTAGGAGGTATGTACCTATTACAATAACGACTCAATAGGTTATAATATTATACACTACCTATATTATAAGTTATTACCATAGCAACGAAAAAAACAGAAGGTTAGGAAAAAAAAACAATTTAATAAAAAGCAACGGGAAAATGCAAATAAAAAAAAATATATGAAAAAGAATGAGAAAATCAGTTTTATAAAAATTATAATGTACCTACCTATTTATTTATTTTTAAATCAGTAGGTACATATTATTAAAGGTATATAATATTATAATAAGTCGTGTGAACTAATATTACATTCCATCAACATATAGGTACATTATCAAAATGTTTGTGTTATATTAAAATATTAAAATTGACAATGAACATAAAATTAAAATTAAAATCAAATAAATGGTATATCATCGAGTGTAAAAGTATATGCGTGCTGGTACCTATACAAACTAATTTATTTATTTAAAACATATATGATAAGCTACAACGTTTAAGAAATGTTCGATAAATTATCATCATTATTATTATATCTTGTACACAGTAAAATTTTTAGATTCTGAGCGGAGCGATGAATGTATTGATTTTATAATGATGTGTGTTTTTATATTTTTTTATTTTTGTGTCTGTCATCACCTTTTAGGACAGAAAAAATGCTTCGATTATCTTCAATAGTAACTTTTCTGATAAGAAAGTGAATCTAGTTGGTACGTTGGGGCTCAAAAGTTAAAATTTCCAAATACTTTTCAAAAGCGCCGTGAAAAACAAATTAAACATTAAGGAAAAAACGGGATTTTTACGGAAAAACAATTTTCGACAAAATCGATTTTGGTTTTTGGTATAACTCTAAAAGAAATGACGGTAGATACATGCAATTTTGATTGAATGTTTACATAAGTATTTTCTACACACCATAGAATTTTCAAAATATTCTGACTTATTTTGAGCTGTTAACAGACATTTTCAGTTTCCAATTTTTTTAGTTTTTTTTTTCTATAAAGGTCAATAAAATTTTATTTGTTGGGTAAAAAATCTTGGAAATTTAATGGTAGGCTTCTAATATATAGTTCAAAGGCAGATGAAAAATATTAAAAATCCGTAGTCACAGTTTTTTTTATCGGTAATAAAAGTTCAAATTTTAACAAAATACGTAAAAATGACGAAAATGTGCAATTTATTTTGAGTTAGAAATTCATAAAAATTTTCTTTTTAAGTCTAATGTTTGAAAATATAATACGAGAGTCCTCATAAGTTTGCCTAATTTTATCAATAAAAAAATGCTTATGAGCAAGTCAAAATAAATTTTTATGAGCATTTTAAGTTCAAATTTTTACAAGATTAGATATTCACTCGATTTCTCATGTAGCAATTTTCTTATTTTGTTGCAATTCAAAAACTAATAACTGTAGGTGCATGAAAATATCACTGAATGTTTATATTAGGATTTTCTATACACCATCTAATTTTGAATATATATCGACTGTTTTTGAGCTTTTTACGGACAATTTCAATTTTCAATTATTTTAATTTTTTTTTATATAAATACCAATAAATTTTTATTTGTTGGGCCAAAAATCATGAAAATTTAAAAATACATAGGCACATATTTTTTTTATAAGCATGTAAGTTCGAATTTCGACAAAATTCATCAAAATCTCGAAAATTATCAATCATTGTAATCAAATAATTATAAAATGGTCAGTTTTTATAACTAAGGAT
>JANEHU010002044.1:0-19941 GCA_027563435.1 Nasonovia ribisnigri
AACAAAAAGTCAATGAGTCAAAGTCAAGAAAAAATGGAGACAATATCTGTGTCAACAGTCGAAAAAAGAAAATTAAATTACGATGAGCCTTCAACAAGTTCTTCGGAATTAAAACAAAAAAAAACTTGCAGAAAATATTGTCCGGAATATTTGCAAATTGGATTTACGTGGAACGGAGACGAAGAAAATCCACGACCACAATGTGTTATTTGTGGATGTATACTTGCAAATGAGAGTATGCGACCAAACAAATTACATCGACATATCGATACGAACCATCCAGAAATGAAAGGTAAACCACTCGACTTTTATAAAAAAAAATTAGAATCTCTAAAAACATCAAAAAATAATATTTTTAATTTTACTGCAACTAACCAAAAAGCTACGTACGCATCATATAAAATATGTTTACGAATTGCTCAAACTGGTAAGCCTCACACAATTGGTGAGTCTTTAATTTTACCAGCAATCAAAGACGCAGTCGGAATCTCGTTTGATCAAAAATGTTTAAAAGAAGTTGAAAAGTTATCGCTTTCAAATAATACAGTGTCGCGTAGAATCGATGAAATTTCTGAATGGGTAGAAAATAAACTGATTGAAAGAGTTAAATTGAGTAGATGATTTTCATTACAGCTAGACGAGTCCACAGATATCCAAGGCTTATCTCAGATGATTGTTTTCGTACGTTACATATGGATGAACGAATCTCACGAGGATTTTTTATGCTGTGAACCGATTAATCGAGGTACAAGTGATGACATTTTTAATACTCTTAATACCTATATAACAGCGAAATGAATTGAATGGACGAAATGTGTCGGGTTATGTACAATGTACGGACGGCGCCCGAGCATTGTGTGTTATTACTAAAATTCGTGAAATTAACCCTAATGTGCCATGGATGCACTGCAATATCCATAGGGAGGCATTAGTATCAAAATCTTTGTCAGATGATTTTAGAAGTGTATTAAACACGTCTGTAAAAATAGTAAATTTTATTAAGGCAAGGCCGTTACAGTCCCGTTTATTTGAGAAGCTTTGCGAAGAAATGGGCAGTATTCACAAATCACTTCTCCTTCACACTGAGGTACGTTGGCTATCGAGGGGGAAAGTTCTTACAAGACTTGTCGAACTTCGCGAAGAAGTCACCTATTATTTGGACGAAAAAAATGATTACGTAAAATTCTTACGTGATGTAAAGTTTATTTTAAAGCTTACATACTTAGCAGATATATTTTCTGAATTAAATGAACTTAATTTATATTTGCAAGGTATAGCGGAGATATATTTTCAGTTCACGACAAAATTCGAGCATTTATGAAAAAACTTTTGTTGTGGAAAAATAATATTGAAAACAAAATGTTTGACTGTTTTGAATCATTTACTAATTTCATAATTGAAAATCAAATAGAATTTGATGATAGCATTATTACATCTATTTCTGATCATTTACAAACACTAAAAGATAATTTCGATTCATATTTTCTGAGTGAAATGGAGAACTATCAACAAATGAAATGGATTTCAAATCCTTTTCAAGAACATGACATGAGAAGTGGGTTATCAATAAGAGCTAAAGAAGAATTAATCGAACTATTTGAAGATACTGTGTTTAAAATGAATTTCAATCGAAAAAAATTAATAAGTTTCTGGTTATCAGTTCAAGAAAATTATCCAACTGTTTCCAATGAAGCTGTAAAGATGCTACTCCCATTAATTTCATCATATAATTGTGAGGTTGGTTTTTCGGCAATGGTTGCTATTAAAACCAAATTACGGAGCAAATTGAAACTTTCAAACTCACTGCGTCTCAAGCTAACCAATGCTGAAGTGGATATCGATGATGTGATGAAAAAAAAATAGGAAACAATTACATCCTTCACATTAAAATTATATACTTATTAAATTACTAATATACTATACTTATTATACTTTTTTTTAGTAACTACATAAATGTCATAAATTATATACTTATTAAATTACTAATATATTATACTTATTATACTTTTTTTTCGTAATTACATAAAATTTAATAAAATAGTTTAATTTTCTGTTGTATGGTAAAAAAAAAAAAAGGTCATTCATTGATATTGTGGGTCGCCATATTTTAAAAAATTTTCAAAATGGGTCGTACAATAAAAAGTTTGGGAACCTCTGTATTAAAGCAAATATTTGTAAACACATACATGCTTGTGTTCGCGAGTTTATAAGTTTAGATGGCAATACTGAAAATACTGTTTTTCAAGACTCAAATATGACACAGCAAAAAACGTTAATGGATATGGTTGCAACTTCTAGTCACCATAAAGCTCACAAAAATCAAACAATCATAAGCCAAACACAAATGATTTTTGGTCTGAGTTCAACAAATGAATATAGTAATGAAAACTTACAAAAAATTGAAAAAAAGTTGGCAGAAGTTTTAGCAATCATGAATGAAGGAGGACAAACTCACTTAAAAACAGTTGAAGAAGTCAATGTTCAAAGGAAAATAGATCCACAGCTTCGGCTTTATTCAACAAAAAAGAAATCCATTAAAACATCAATAGCCTTCTGTAAATGAAGTAAATGCAATTATTTCTGGACTTAAAGATGACAATAATGAGACTATAAATGTTCATAATGTATTCGATCATTCATATTCTTAAAAGTACTAAACAATATTACTTAAAACCTACCAATTATTACTTTGTTATTAATATTTAATTTGATTGATCATTTTTGTTCTGATATTGACATACTACATACAAGATACAATTTTTTTTTGTAGGGTCCTAACGAAAGTACAACTATAGGTATCATGGTTAAATTCAATTTATACTATTCAACAAGGTTTTATTTGTGCTTCATCCTAAAATATTGTGTTGTATGCACGTAGTCTTTGCTATCAGGAATACTAATGCTTTAAAAAAACAAATGTATTACCTCAAAACCGTATTATTACATTTTTTATTTTAAAATTTAATTAATAATTAGAGTAAATACCCATACATTTCAATATGCATTGTATGTGAAAGATGTACTATAGATAAATACCTAATTCAAATAATATAATAGAAATCTTTAATTGCTCATTAAACAAAAACTACTTTCTAAACTGAAATAATTTGACTAAAATATTATTAAAGAACATACATTTGTCATAGAGTGTAATATTTGCATAATTTCTGAATTTTAGTACCTATTTAAGAAATGTATTATTTATAAAAAACAAATTACATCTTTTAAATATTTATTTAGCCATTTAAATATAGGTATAACTTTATAAGGTATGATTCAGTTAACTAATTTGTATAATAATAACCTAAAGTAAATTTTGTCGCCACCGTACATACCAACTTTTATTGATTCCGAGTCCCGCACTCGTGAGAACGCAACGTACAGTTGTCCGTGCGTAAACACCGGGGACGGCAGAAACAAACCAACTCTGTCGAAAGTTTGACCCTGAGACTTGTTGATCGTCATCGCGAACGAAAGTCTCACCGGGAACTGAACCCGACGCATGGTGAAGGGCAGGTCGTCGTAATAATTTATTACTATATAAACTTTTAAAAAATTTAATATTTAATGATTGTATCTTATATTCAACTTAGTCTTATTTTATCTTATTTTATTTTATTCTATTACTATTAACACACATATGTAAAATGATTTAGAACTCCAATTTCGCCAATAAGAGGTATACCTCAGTGGTGAATTGGGCCAATTAAGTAAAACAATTTATGAATAACATCTTTAATAACTGTATATAATAATTGTATAATTTGTATAATATTTATTTGAATATTTATTTTTGGCCAATAAATTATCTTATCTATCTTAACTATTCATAATAACCTCAGTGTTGTGTCGAGAAGTCTCCAGAAACAAAAAACCTCGAACACAGCTTGGGAGACTTGTGACCCATGGTGTTGCACGAACTGCGTCCATATCCGTCGAAACCTAAATGTAAATGTGAATGTGAGTATAACGGTCATGTTCATTGGGACGTAAATGGTTCATACTTACTTGTGTATAGAAACCCCATGGCGGCATCAAGTTTCCACACCAAACACAGTTGTTCACCATTTTTCAACAGCCTGAAAATGTTAATTCTATAAGTATGCTGAAAACCAGTTAATTAATTTAATTTCAAAACGTTTGACATTAGTTACAAATTCACTTTGCAGTGAATAAGCATCCAGAGAGAACCACGGGGAGGTTGTCAAACTTTCTCTCCACAAGGACCACAAAGGTCGGACCACACAGGTCGGACCACACAGGTCGGACCACACAGGTCGGACCACACAGGTCGGACCACAAAGGTCGGACCACACAGGTCATACCACACAGGTACCCGCTGTCGCATATAGCGACGGCTAAACTTATAGCAAATAATTAAAAATTATCGACATAAGTGATTTAGACTGTAATAACTAATGAGTATTAAGTGTAATTACACTGCTCAAGTTATGGTTGAACAAAAACGGCCGATCACAACACGTCTGAATACACTATATTCTTTGTGATAAATCGACCGTCGTCGCCACCGTACATACCAACTTTTATTGATTCCGAGTCCCGCACTCGTGAGAACGCAACGTACAGTTGTCTGTGCGTAAACACCGGGGACGGCAGAAACAAACCAACTCTGTCGAAAGTTTGACCCTGAGACTTGTTGATCGTCATCGCGAACGAAAGTCTCACCGGGAACTGAACCCGACGCATGGTGAAGGGCAGGTCGTCGTCTCCGCTGGACGACAGCGGTATCCTGGGGATGACGATGTCGTCCTGCCCTTCTCCCGCGTCCGCCAACAACCTCGCTTTGAAGTTGTTGCGCCTCAGTTCCGTAACCACTAACCTTGTTCCGTTGCACAGTCTGATTTTCGGATCGAGGTTCCGCAGCAGCATGACCACTGAACCGACCACCAGCGTCAGCCTGTGCGGAGGAAGTCCGTCGGGCTCCAGCGAGTTCAAAAACTCGGTCGGGTAGTTGGCAATCTCGTCCACGTCGTCCGCCACCACCGTGTCTATGGCGGTGTAGGTTCTCGCGGCACCCGCAACGCGTTGCAGCACCGTGCGATTGACCTGTCTACAATCCTCGTTCCGGGGACAGAGAATAATTTTCCGAGCAAAGTCGTTGACGTTAGCCAACGAAATTTGCTGCGCGTACACAAAATCAATCAAATTAGCTATGTCACATACCATATTCCTGGGGATTTCGACGGTGTTCACATTTCCGTCGACCGCGGGCAGCTGGCCGTTGCCGAGTTGAAGCAACCAGGCGGCAAAGTCTGCGTCGTTGTTGGCCCGCATGTTCTGCGTCAGACTGAAACGCTCGAAGACGTCCCACAGATGGTGGTGCCTGATTGAAGCCGCCACGATCGCGGCCCTCGTCCCCCTGCGGACCACCGGCAGTATCTGTCTGAAGTCACCCGCGAACAGAACCGTCTTACCACCGAACGGTAGTTCCGATTGCATTATGTCCTTAAGCAACCGGTCGACCACCATCAGTTGGAGCCCCGGAGACATTGACGCTTCGTCCCAGACGATGAGTGCCGCCTCCCGTATCCTACGCGCGCGCAAGGACTGCAAGGCGATGGACGACGTAGAATCTTCGTTGAGCGTACCGAAAGGCAAACCGAACGCGGAGTGAACGGTCATACCACCGTCCATGAGCGTCGCCGCTATTCCCGTGAACGCCACGGACAACACGGATCTGCCCATGTTGCGGAGCGACCATATTAGGCAGCCGTAAAGCGTCGTTTTCCCCGTACCTCCGGGCCCGTCGACGTAGAACATTTTCGGGACGTCACGGTTGTCGTTGACGGCCGCCATCACGCGGTCGTAAACCGCCCGCTGTTCGTCGTTGAGGTTGTCCAACTGCACGACGTCCGGATTCGGCAACCCGTAGTTGGCCAGCGTTTTACCATGACCCCGCAGCAGTCGCCCGATGGCGTCCAGGCACGCGGTCCTCGTCTCTCAGTCTATGGAAGAAGTCTTGCCTCAGGTCTTCCTCGCTTGCCATGTACAACGCCAGCGGATCCGCGGCCTCGCAGTACAGCAGGATCGTCACCAGTAGGTAACGCAGCTGTGCGGGAGTGTCCACGGCCGCGGACTCTGTCATGCACGCCAGCAGGGCTTAGTCATCCTCCAGGAGCCCAAGCGCCACCGCCGCCGCCGCGTAGGTCGGATACACGACCCCGTCAACTGTCCTCATGTCTCTGAACGACCGAGGACCTCTCCTGTGCAGCAGCAGCAGTCGCAAGAGGAATCGGTCTCGATCTAGGGCGTTGACCGCGTACATCCGAGACAACGTCTCATTGGCCATTACCCTTCGGCGCCGATTCCACCTCCTGTCTCTTTCCACCCAGGTGTAATGCATCGGTATCTCATGGTAGAGATACTGTCTGGCCTCGGGGTCCGTCTCGTTGAGCGAGAAGAACGCCGTGAGTCTTGTTCGGGCCAGCGCTGCGTTTTGCACCCGCTCCAGTTCTTGTCCCGGAGCAAAGTACACCGTGTGGTAGTCTTCCAGATGGACTGAAAGCCTGATCACCCTGTGACTCGGCTTATGCAACTCGTACGAAAACAGTCGCCAAACTGCTTCTGGCGGACTGACGTACCGAGCATTGATGAAACTGAAACAAACAAAATTCGTTCGATTAATACACAATAATGTTATGAGTAGTAGTGATAATAATATTAATAGTAAATTTTAATAAATAACAAAAATAAAATTTATATTATACAATTTAACTGCCAGAATTTAATTAGTTCTATTAGATCTATTAGTTGGTTTATTTTATATAATACTCTACCTATATAAGTTGTATTAAATAGTATATAGTCATATTATTATACACTTTAATTATCAGACTTTAATTAAATAGGTACCTACATAAAGTTCTATTTTGTTTGTTAATATTGTATTATTTAGAATCTGTAGCAGTATTTGTATGCTACACTAAATTTATATAAACTGTAATATATCAAGTACCTACTACATAGTATGTTATATATTTATTACTATCTTACCACATAATCGATCCCTTGTCCGACTTAGATGCGTTGATAAATAGCTGTGGATGTCAATTATATATAGTTATTTATCAATTGTCTATTAATTAACTTGATGTTATGCTCATGATGAATAAAACCTATCAACCTATAGGATAGTCATATCGATCAATAATTATATATTGTTAATTATATGTAAACCTAGTTCATCAAATAGTATAGCAATATATCATTATAAAATTTAACTGCCAGAATTTAATTAAATACATGAAGATCTATTAGTTTATAATCAATTATTATTATTGTATTATATAGTATCTGCAGCAGTTTTGTATCATACATAAAGTTGAAATTACCAAATTACATTACCTCAAACAATCATCTCACCTAAAAAATGTAATATATTTAGTACTACATAGAGTATACTTGTAGGTGTGTTATATTACTATCGTCTATCCAAGTAGGTGTCTATAGAATAGACCTCTAGGGGTGTCACCTAGAATTGATCATCGAGCGTCACCTAGACTTGATCATCGGGGAGTCACCTAGACTTGAACATCGGGGAGTCACCTAGACTTGAACATCAGGGAGTCACCTAGACTTGATCATCGAGCGTCACCTAGACCTGATCATCGAGCGTCACCTAGACTTGATCATCGAGTGTAACCTAGACTTAAACTTTAAAAGACTTACAACTTTCAATTGTCTACTCATATAGCATTATTACAGAACTTCCCTGTACACAATGTTCTTGGTGACGAACAGCCCGTTGTCAGCGCCGTACATGCCGACTCTCACGGACTGTGCGTTTCTCACTCTCGAAAACGCCACGTACAGTTGCCCGTGCGTGAACACGGGCGACGGCAGTAGCAAACCTACCCTGTCGAACGTCTGACCCTGCGACTTGTTGATGGTCATGGCGAACGACAGCCTTACCGGGAACTGAAGGCGCCGCAGCGAGATGGGCAGGTCGTCCTCACCGGTGGACGTGAGTGGTATCTTGGGCAGGACGATGTCTTCGTCTCGTGCATCGCAGCCCAACACTCTCGCCTTGAAATGGTGGTGCCGCAGTTCGGTGACCACCAATCTCGTACCGTTGCACAGCCGTCTCTTCGGACGAGATTTCTGAGCAGCATCACGATGCATCCCACCTTCAAAGTCAGCCGGTACGGCGGCAGGCCGTCCGGTTCCAAACTGTTGAGAAACTCCGTGGGGAAATTGGCCACTTCGTCGGGATCGTCCGCCACCATGGTGTCCACGGCGGTGTAGCTCCTCTGAGCACCGTCGACGCGCTCCAGCACGTCCCTGTTGACACCTCTGCAGTGCTCGTTGGTGGGACACAGGACGATTCTCCGAGCGTACTCGTGGACGTCGGCCAACGACATTTGCCGCGGATACACGAAATCGACCAAATCGGCGACGTCGCACACCATTTCCCGCGGTATTTCCACGGTGTTCGGAACGCCGTCGACCGCGGGCAGCAGGCCGTTGCCGAGTTGAAGCAGCCAAGTCGCAAAGTCCGCGTCGTTGTCCGCGCGCATGTTCTGCACCAGATTGAAGCACTCCATGACGCGCCAGAGACCGTTGTGCTTGATCGACGACATGACGATGTCGGCTCTCGTCCCCCTTCGGACCACGGGCAATATCTGTCTGAAGTCGCCGGCGAACAGCACGGTCTTACCGCCGAACGGTAATTCCGATACCATGACGTCCCTGAGCAGGCGGTCCACCACCGTCAGTTGGAGTCCCGGCGACATGGGAGCTTCGTCCCAGACGATGAGCGCGGCGTCGCGTATCTTCCGCGCTCGCTCGCACTGCATGCTGACGGTGGACGTCCATGAGCGACGCCGCGATGCCGGTGAACGCCACGCACAACACCTCGCGCGTGGGTTGTCGGTGTCGGAGCGACCATATCAGGCATCCGTACAGCGTCGTTTTCCCGGTAACTCCGGGTCCGTCGACGAAGAAGGTCTTCGACACCTCGCGCCGGTCGTCGACGGCCGCCATCACGCGGTCGTACACCGCTCGCTGTTCGGCGTTCAAGGCGTCCACTTGCGGGGCCCACCGCGCCGCCGCGTCTATCGCTTGGAACAGCACGTCGTCCTCCAGCGGTTCCAGTAGACGGGGGTCGGCGAGGGGCAAACCGTAGTCGCCCGGCGATTTTCCGTGTACGCGAAGTAGATCCTCGACGGCGGCCAAACACGCGGCCCTCGCGCGGTCCACGTCTTGCAGACGCCGATTGAAGTCTTCCATCAGGTTCGCTTCGTTCGCCTCGTACAGCGCCAGCGGGTTTGAGGGCTCGCAGAACACCAGTATAGTGACGAACAGATACCGGAGTTGTCGCGGCGCGTCCAACGTCGCCGATTCCGTCAAGCAATCCCGCCACGCTTGGTCGTCTTCCAACAGTCCGAGTGCAATGGCAGCCGCAGTGAATGTCTCGTGAACGACCCCGTCCACGGTCTTTATGTCTTGAAAGGACTGCGGGCCTCTTCGGTTCAGAAGTAGCAATCTCAAGTGGAAACGGTCCCGGTCCAGTGGGTTCACTACGTACATCCGCGCCAGCGTTACGTTTGCCATCTGCCTCTGCCGCGCGGACCACGATCTGAGCGCTGCGCGCCAGATGTAGTGCGTCGGTATTTCTTGGTACAGGTACTGTCGAGCCGCCACGTCCGTTGCGTTGAGCGCGAAGAACTGCGTGAGTTTTGTAAGACGCAGAGCTCGGTTCTGTACCTGTTCTTCTGCCTGTCCCGGCGCAAAGTACACGTTCTGACGACCTTCCAGGTGAACAGGAAGTCTGACCACCGTGTGACTTTTTTCGTGCAATTTGTATGAAAACAACCGCCAGATGGCTTCTGGCGGGCTGACGTACCTCGAGTTGACGTAGCTGAAAACGTATACGACAATAATATTGATATGATGACTAACAAATTATTATTATTAATTAGTAAATAAGTTGTATTTTCAATAATTTTATTTAATTTTGAAGTGAAGCGCATTGAAACGTTTGAGCATTTTTGAAAACCGTCCGAACACTTACAATTCTTTATTTCAACCATTATAGTAGTAGTGACATAAAACAAAAACAGCTAGTATAATCATAGTGGACGCCTAATGAATGCCAAATAGTCACTCTATGATAATATATAATATAAGAATGGTAAAGATGTAGTAATGTCAATTAATGTCTACTGTAAACAACAACGAAAATAAAAACCCATAAGAGTGTGTTTCAACATTAGTGTGGCATTAAAGATTGCAATTTGAAACAGTGTATTATGTGATCACGGTTAAACGTAGGTCAGGTTATATCTTTTAAGTATATTAGTTAGTATTTAATATAATTTATGTTACTGGATGCAATGTAATGTTTATAATAATAATAATAAAAACAATACCTAAACAACACATTAAATGTAAAGTACCTATATGATATTATGATTTTAAACAAAAGTAAAAATAAATAATATACAACTACCCTAAAAACCCAGAAAATAGTGAGTAAAATAATTCATACACACTGGACACTCTTTTAAAAAATACACAGGCATAAAATATTGTTATATACTAATAATAGTAATAATTTTGAACGTAATACCTATAATGACAATCTATCACTATTATGTATGTACCAGGGAGTACTAATGTAGACAACCTATTAACTCTCTGTAGAAGTACATAATAAAATGTTAATTTATGTCTACATATCATATACAACATATAGTAAAACCTTTGTATACATACATAACTCTTAGACTCTTAGTTAATGAAAAATAAATAAATGAATGGTGATGTAATTTAAATTTTTGTAAGACGCAGAGCTCGGTTCTGTACCTGTTCTTCTGCCTGTCCCGGCGCAAAGTACACGTTCTGACGACCTTCCAGGTGAACAAGAAGTCTGACCACCGTGTGACTTTTTTCGTGCAATTTGTATGAAAACAACCGCCAGATGGCTTCTGGCGGGCTGACGTACCTCGAGTTGACGTAGCTGAAAACGTATACGACAATAATATTGATATGATGACTAACAAATTATTATTATTATTAATTAGTAAATTAGTTGTATTTATATAATATATATTACAGTGTTTAAAATTTTATTTAATTTTGAAGTGAAGCGCATTGAAACGTTTGAGCATTTTTGAAAACCGTCCGAACACTTACAATTCTTTATTTCAACCATTATAGTAGTAGTGACATAAAACAAAAACAGCTTGTGTAGCTAAATGTAATCATAGTGGACGCCTAATGAATACCAAAAAATGTCACTCTATGATAATATATATAATATAAGAATGGTAAAGCTGTAGTAATGTCAATTAATGTCTACTGTAAACAACGACGAAAATAAAAATCCATAAGAGTGTGTTTTAACACTTTTAATATTGGCAGGGGCGGAGTGGGAAAAAAATTCAGGCCAGGAAAATTAATTTTCTCCAGGCCACTCAAAATTTTCAATTCCTGATTAAAAATTGTATTTTATCTAATTTTGTATGTAAATATATAGAGGCAGACAAACAACAAATAGGTAGGTACTAAAATACAATATAACAGTGCATGTATTTTACAGATAAAACTATTAACAAAACTATAAAACCGAAATAAAAATACACAAACCAAAATAATAATAAATCATTATTGTTTTTATACCTATAATATGTTCTAATAAAATTAAAATAAATATATTAACTTACAAAGAATAAACTACTTTAGCTTCAGATATAATTATAATAATTGTTTTACTTATAACATTAACATTAGTACCAAAAATTCTGTTAAGGGCTGTTTGCTTTGCGGTCCATCTCGTTTCTCCGATGATTTGAAGACGTTTATTTCGAATATTATCGTGATGATTATTACTTATTGACTTCCAAATATTCATACGCTGGTATGATTCTTTAAAAAATACGGCACATGAATTAATGATAGAAAAGAACGTTGCTACTTTAACTGGGTTTTTTGTAGCGTCACATATTACCAGGTTTAAAACGTGGCTATAGCACCAAACATGAACTTGTTCGGGCGCTGTTTTGCTAAGCCAAGACGTAAAACCTTTATACATGCCTTGCATATTAGCTGCACCATCTGTAGCATTCCCAATACAACGAGTAATGTTTATGTCTAATGAAAATAATGCAGATTGTAATAACTTCATCATACCTTCCCCTGTAGAATCAGTACAGCACTTAACAGCGACTAATTTTTCATTTATTTCTCCATTTATTACGTACCTTAGTACAATTGAACACTGGTCCATCACCGAGATATCCTGGGTAGTATCAATCAAAACAGAAAACATATCTGATTGTTTTATTTGATTTGAAATAGTAGACTTTATTAATGAAGAGATTGATGTAACTACATTATCTATTGAATAGTGACTTAAAAGAGTAACAAAACTTCCACGCCCTTGAGATCCACGTTTATGCATTTTTTCGCTCGTATTTATAATTTTATTCAAATGTTCATTTAAAACAGCGTCATATTTACTTAATAATATAATCATTTCAAGGAAATTGCCATGATCTAAGATAGGGTCATTGAGTAAATAAGCAGCTTCATTATTTTTACCTCGTATACTTAAACCACGTTTTCCAATAACCTTGATAACTTCAATAATTCTCTCAAGTACTGCCCTATTTTTCTTAACTTCTTCTCTTTGTATTCTTTTTTGGTCAACTAATAATAAATTTTCAATATTTTTTTGTTGAACATGCATAAAATAAGCTTCAGAGCATTGCATATGACATTTACTTGCCTCGTGTTCTGAAATACGCTGGTAAACATGTTTCCAGTCACTCATACCATTAGTAAATGCATTACTGTCAGTCGAAAAAGCCAAACAAACGGAACAAAATATTTGTTTTGAATGCTCATTGTATGTACACCAATTCCTATTTAATTTGTTGTTACGAAAAAATACCTTTTTACTCGAAAATGGTAAAATTGAATCATCAGACGGTTGTACCGGATGAATTTGAAAAAAGTACTTTAAATTATGAGAATTTGGTTTCTTAAATTTGTTTAATTCTACGTTTTTTTCTGGATTGATAACCGGAGTGTCATGTTGAAGTTGCATTAGAGCAGAACTACTATTTTCGGAATTTAATATTTTTTCATCGTTAGTAAACTCGTTAATATCTGTTAAATAAAAAAAAGGGTGGTCAAGGGGTAAACTTTTTACTTTTTTTGTTATAACTTAAAATTTATTAAATAATTTATAACTTATATGGTACCTATATAAAAAAATAATTTTATTTGATAAGCTTACCTTGGGAAGTATGATCCGTTTCAAATGATAAATCATTATGATCAGAGATATTTTCCGAATCCGTTGAAAGTGTAACTGGATTTCTTTTACCAAAATATGAATCTAATCTCATACATTGTTTTCCACTTAACATCAATAACTTTTTACTTTTTTCCCTCTCTCTTTCAGCGCCACCTTTTCTTTTCTTATTATCGCTCATTTTGATGAGAAATATTTTAGGTTGAAATGAATATAATATTTAAAAACAAAACTTTTTAATACGTATGAAATATAAATGTAGTTACCACTCGCAACGTATTTTATCTAATGACAAAATAACGAAAAAATATAGTAATGTACATTTGATTCGATAGTATAGCGAGGCGATAAACCGATAAGATATTGTCGTAGACCACAGATATAATATAATATAGACATAATACTCCGTGTCGAAGACATAGAAGGCTACAGCGAAAGTTATAAAAATAGATAGTGTGAACTGAACTGAAGTGGGTATATACGTGCGTATATTAGATACGGTATACTTATAATTAAATTTGATTTCGTCTTCGTATATATATAGATAAATAAATTTTTTCATTACTCTACATTATTATTATCTATACTTTAGGTAAACGGGCCATTTGGCTTCCAGGCCACCGGGATTTTTCCCGGTATCCCGGTGGGCCACTCCGCCCCTGAACATTGGTGTGGCATTAAAGTTTGCAATTTGAAACAGTATATTATGCGATCACGGTTAAACGCAGGTCAGGTTATATCTTTTAAGTATATTAGTTAGTATATTTAATATAATTTATTAATACAATGTAATGTTTATAAATGTTTATAATAATAATAAAAACATACCTAAACAACACATTAAATGTAAAGTACTAAAGTATACGATATTATGATTTTAAACAAAAATAAATAAAAGCCATAAGGTCTGGGTGAATGAATACAACTACCTTAAAAACCTAGAAAATAGTGAGTAAAATATTCACACACACTGGACACATCACTGCCAAAAATGAAAACATGCTACAAATTATATACTTAAATAACGCCGGAATAGTTAACATTTTAATAATGTAATAAAAATCTATCAATACTAAGTAGGTAACAGTGTGTAATAATGTAGACCATCTATAGAACTCTATATAAAAACTCTTAGACACTATTGATGGTAATTATTAAAAATAAATAAATGATTTAAGTATTGGTTATAACTATTTATATAATGACATAATTACATAATAAATAATGAATTAAATGTAATGTAAATTAATTATAATTTTAATACAGACCATATTATGCAGAATTACTCACTGTAGATGTACATAATATTATATTTTGAAGTGAAGCGAATTGAAACTTTTAAGCAGCACTAAGATACTGATTTTTTAAAACAAAAAAAAGTTAACCTAACCCTATAGTGGACGCTTAATTAAAATATGAATGTCAAATATTAATCAATATAAGTATAGATTTCACTTTGTGAGTCACTTTATGATAATATATAAGAATGGTAAAGTTGTAGAAATGTTAATAACAACGAAAATAACAATACATAAGAGTGTGTTATAGCATTGCTGTGTCATTAAAGTTTACAGTATATGTTGTGATCACGGTTAAACGTAGGTCAGGTTATATCTTTTAAGTATATTAGTTGGTTGGTGTATTTAATATAATTTATGTTACTGGATGCAATGTAATGTTTATAAATAAAAATAAATAAAAATAATAACTAAACAACACATTAAATGTAAAGTATACAATATACAAAAGTAAAAATAAATAAAAGCCATAAAGTCTTGGAGAATGTATACAACTGCCCTAAATACCTAAAAAATAGTGAGTAAAATAATTCACACACATTGGACACACTGCTAAAAATGAAAACATGCAACAACTACCTGTAGAATTCTATGTATGTAGAATGTAGATAGTACATATAAAAACTCTTTGACACTTATAATAATAATATGATATACTGAATATGATATATGAATATACTTATAAACAAAAAAACTCTTAAAATATATAATTTAGTTAACTATTTATGTTTAGTACTGTACGCAATATAATGTTTATACACATATTGAATAAAAACAACTACAATCCACCATTACAATCGTATATCATATATATTAATGAAATTAAGTAATTGTAATTTAATAATTATGTATATTATGTAAGTAAGTGTAGTGTACTCACTTGGCAATTTCATCTTGGTCCTGAACCTCCAATGTCACTCGGTCATGTCCCTTGAAAATGTATTTGTAAATATACATAACACTCTTGATGGACGTGCAGATCTCGACGTTGATGTGTGCGTCGTACTTGGCTAGAAGGTAAGGGTTGTAAGGCACCACACACTCGTTACCGACTTCATGACCTCTCACAAGGACCACTCGGCCGTCGTCCGGTCGGCGGTACTTGGGGTAACCACCGTCCGCAACGTACACAGTCTCCTCTGCGTACGGTTTGGGGAAGTCTTTGGAGCATTCGTTGTTCACCATGCACGGACACTGCGGGTTGACTGTTCCACAAGGCCCGTGTATCATGTGGGACGTCACGCAGTCGTATAAGCGCCTGTCGGTCGCCGGGTCCGGCAGGAAGGCGCAAACCACGTCGTCGACGTCCTCCGCTGTGCGAAACTTACAATCCTCCGCCAGGATTACAAGTATGTGCGCGTGGGGCAGACCGCGTTTCTGAAACTCGATGGTATAAACGTAAGCGCCAACATTACCAAACACACGATTAACAGTTATGTCACCTAGTAGCTCCCGTAGTTTCAAGTTGAACACCCTGGCCACCAGGTCGGGCCTGTCGCTTGACGTGCTGTGAGCCGCCAGGTTTTCTGTGATTTCCGGCCACATGGGATTGCACGTAAACGTTATGAACAAGTCAGGCTTTCCCATAGTACGGACAATGGTGATGGCGTCCTGATAGTTCATCTTGTTGTACCGGTCACTGCCCGTGAACGTCGACGGTAAAATGATCCTACTTCCAACCGCCATGGGATCGATGTGAAGCTGTTGGTTCACGTGATCCATGAGTCCCTGATACGCTTCGGCGAGCAGATCCCTCTGATTCAAACGCACGTAGTTCAGGTTGTTCGACTCCATCCGAACGTACTGGTCGCACACATACATTTGCAACAAGAACCGGCCTTGATGTAGCAAACTAAACAGTTCGTGCCTCACGTCGTTGTTTCCCTCGTATCTGACGCTAAACGGAAGTCCGCAAACTCTTTGGTACTGTTACGATTGCGGACGTTGTTTCGTCGGTTGCCCGCTTGCAACATCCCGTTGTGCCAACCTGCTTCGCCGTACGGGAACAACATCGGATCCGAATGACACGACCCTTGTGAAATTACAATAATGTATCTATATAATAATTTGTATTCCAATAGTGTTGGTAAATAAATTAATAGTCTTTGTTTGTAAGTGATGTTAGTTATTCATACAGACATGAATCACAAATTGTGTTTAAAAGTAATTCACATGGACATAATATTATAGTAGCATACAAATATACATAATAATAACAATATGCAGTTAAATAATAATTAAATAATTAATGCTAATTAAAGTCAAAGCATAATGTCACAGCCCAACAGATACAAATAAATACAATAACAGAATATAGGCTCATAATAATTGCAATCTCAACTGTATAAATAATATGATATTAGCAGATATTATTAAAAATTATTCGTACAGACGTGAATAAAAAATTGTGTTTAAAGGTTGCGATAAAACGTTCCCCCTAATATCATAGCATAGTAAACACAATACAATACCTATCCGTACAATTTGAACTATTATATTAACAGAAATTTAAATTACTATTAACTCAATCATATACTATACGTCATACACAAACTAATATATATATTAATAAATACATGATACAGAGTACAAATAAATTAACAGCAATTCACAGTGACGATACAATTAAAACTACTAAAGTAAATAACATAACAAACAAATACAATCTATGAACAGATATTTAGATTAGTATTAAGAGTTATTCATACAGACATGAATCACACATTTTGTTTAAAAGTAGTTTACATAGACATAGTAGTACAAATATTCATAATAATAACAATATGCAGTTAAATACTAATTAAATCGTACAATGTAAAAAGCCAAACCATAATGTCATAGCGCAACAAATACAAACAGTGTATAATAAAAGTTACCTAATATCATAGCATAATAAATACAATACAATACCTATCCGTAGGTACAATTTGAAGTATTAAGCTAGTATTAACAGAAATTTATAATAATAGCATAGATATAAAGAGTGTATAATAAAATGTAATAAATCTTATACATTTACTTATTAATGTTAATGTTAATACAAATAAATATATAAATACAACTATTGAATGGTGTTGAACAAAAACCAATTCTCCTGTACAGTGTCAATTATATAAATGTACTGTATAAATACTGCACTGATATAATATAGCAATATAAGAAAAATATTAATGGTTAATACAGACTAATATACTCTTAATAAAATAGCAATACAAATTATGAAATAAGAATACAGTGAATTGAGCATTGAAGTAATGTAACTATAGGTTTCGATTAATGAATCAATAATGTAGTTCACTATACATGGATCAAAACATAACACCACCTGTTGTCATACTACCACTACATGTACTATGTTGATGTACACTGTGTTAGGTTTAGTATAATAATTTAAAGGCTCGTGTTGTATCACACAAACACAATGAATTAAAACTGTTAAAGTATTTAATTCTATGATGCTTGTTAAGGTCAAATAAGTGTTGATAATATTGTAACATAAGCGTTGATAATTATGTGTAATATATCTAGTGAATATAAGTGAGTGAATTGGGACAGTTTTGTAAAAAAAGTCGTATAAAATAATTATTAACTAACCCGCTGGAATGCTTTGCATCCTGTGTTGCGGGTCGATCGGATTTGTGTCGTAGATGACCAGATTGAGGTTTCTGGGCGGACGACCGCCTTCGCCTACGAACACTGCAGCAACTTCATTTGCGGTAGGCAGGTTGTTTCGTCCGTCATCTCGGACCGCATCTCTGACGAAATGCATCGTGACTGGCCTGGGTCTCACACCTGCAGGATCGGCGTCGGCCAGCTCTCTTTCTGCCAGCCACACCTCACGCATGTTCCTGGAACAAATATAGACATGTATAAATTTATATATGACAAAAGTAGTGGATAATTGCGATAGAGGAGGATAAATATATAAAATATTATACCTAACCATATAAAATGTATTAATCAAGAGCTAGTAAAAATATTTGTTAACACATATCATCTAACCTGAAATTGAATGTACCTATGTAATATAATAGTATGTTAAAATCATTCAGTGCATTTAACATTACATTGGTTGCTATAATTGTCTAATAAACATAATATATAAATGTGGGCGCGTGTAGGTGTAGTAAGTTTAAAGAGTTACTTAGAATAGATAAAAACAATAGCATTAACATGGTAATGATAAAATATTATGATGATATATTAAATGTGATAAACTATAATTCAGTACCTACATTTAACTCTATAGTATTGGCATAAGAGTATAACAAACACATAAATAATACACATAATATTTAATATAATACATCATCGAGTAATAACTCTATATTGGTAAACAACCATGGTGTATAATAAATATCATGTATCATAAATATGCGTGTGCGTGTGTGTAGATGTAAGCTTTGACATTCACATTCGATAAGTAAAAACAATATTGAATGTATAAAATGTATTGACCCCGAGAGCATGTCTACTTCAAATCTACATAAATCTTAATTGAAGGGTGACATTCCAAAACGTGCTATGCCATTTTTTAGGAAATCGAGTTATACATGTAGTTTTACTGTAATAGTCTGGAAGATTTCGATTTTTTACATATTTTAACTCTAATTCAAATATTTATGGCAAAAATTTAACTCAAAAAAATTGAACTTAAGTCATAACGTACTATTGTCTATTATTGTCACAATCCAAAATGTGCTATTGACAAGGTGTACTTCAAAACGTTCTATTACGTATGTTCATCCATATTACAAAAATATCAATTTTATACAAAACGTGCTAATGCCGTACTGTCGTCGGCATATAATATTGCATTGAATTACTATAATATTCTGATTTATTAATATTTGTTGAAATCATTGGTTACATACTAGATAACAGCTGCTTATATTTTCATATCACTTGAGACCACGGTTATAGACATGGATAATAATATTTAATAGTATATTATTATTAATAGCTGTAGATACACTAATCAGCTACTATCTATAGGCGTGCTTGGAACACGATTATTTAACATTAAAAATTAAATTATCGTTTCTAAGTTCATATACCAGCATGTACAATCTCATTTCTGTAATCAATTCTGTTTAATGTTTAAAATAGAATTCTGGTTTCGCCGTTTCGCACCTGATAGTGAGTTCGTCATTGTATTGTCGTATGTCGTTATTCGTTAGGTAGTGTTAGTGTATTGTGCATTAGCGTTGTTGGCTTATTAGTTATTACGATTGTTTTTGTAAGAATATTATATTTTATACATTTGTTATTAAATTAAAATAGATTCAATAAATATTTACTTATACAATATTGTTAATGTAAGTAAATAATTTGTGTACAATGAAGAGGACTAGAGCATTG
>JANEHU010002045.1:0-119244 GCA_027563435.1 Nasonovia ribisnigri
TAATTTGTACAAGTAGAAAAAATTGACTAATAAAAATTCTTTTTAGATCATTGCCGAGGTAATATTTTAAATTTAAAGTTTATAAATAAATAGTGACTTATAGTTTTCTTGACATTCCATTTAATTAGTTAAATTAAAGGTCGATAAATTATTATGTATTCATAAATAATTATGACTGAGATTATAATGACCATTATTCCAATTAATTGTCCATTAAACCAAAGTGATAAATTTTTAATCCACTTTTGATTGACCTTGATTTCTATATTATTACCTACCTTTTGTGATTAATTTCAAAATTTAATAGTTCTTCTAAAATATGCTGGATTTGAAGGTAAGTTAATTGTAATTAACAGGTACCTAAGTAGATTTATTTTTATTAAGTACATCTTTTTTGGAAGTAAATTTGGTTTAATTATAATTATTGATTTTATGATCTTTAAGGTAAATTAAAGCTATTTTAATTAAAAAGCACAAGAGTGCAATTTGTTATATCTGTTATTTCTGGTTTCATTGAGGTACTCCAGAAGGACTTCCTCCAGCCGGTTTCCTTGATTTAACTTGTGGTAGGGTATATTACTCTACATTCAATATTAAAGCGAAGATTGAAACTATCTGACTTTGTTAATGGTTCTAAATAGTGTATCTTTCCTGTACGGGGCTGTTGGTACAATATTAGTTAATACTGGTAGCCATTCCACGAGCGTGTTTTTCACTATTCCATTATTTATCCTCTTTATTCTATTTAGCTGGGAGTCTAAACATTATTCATACAGCGTAGCGTTAGTAGTGCGAAGCAAAGTAAAAAACAAAAGTGAGCCACTAACGTATATTAACAAGTATCTGATTTGTACCCTATTGAAAAACCGTGCTAATTTGTGCTGATCCATGGGCTAGAACTGCGGGGCAAACGGATGAACATAATATAAGGTCAAATAAGGTATGAATCAATCAGAAGTATTGTGAAGATGGGAACGGAGAAACTCATAACCAGTCTGGATAACAAAAAATGGTCAAGTACATACTTTAAGTAGCCGCCAAGCTATGTGTGTTTGAGTTGGGATTACTATTACTCCGTATTACATTGTACTGTGTACCAAAGATATTGTTGCCGTTCTAAGAGTCCTATGTTCTTCTCCAAAGTCTATACCGGAAAGTTTCTCTGTCAGGGTAATGTGTGGGAAACCTCACTATTTTCAATCGTCGTCTTATCAATATGTTCCTTAAAGGTAAGCAATCGGTAAGCCAGCAAACCAAAATACTTCCCAAGTACTCAAGATTGAAGCTATAATATGGCACTTTTACATAACATTTCAAATAGCTCTGTCCTCAGGCACATGTATGTCGGCTACACATCTCACTAACTATCCCTTTTAAACTCATAATTGCAATTTGTATTATTTTTTTTTTTTCGTATTTCGTTAATTACAAGACAGTGTTATATTTTATAGTCCCAACAATATTACAAATATTTCATGTTAGCGGTAGTTTACTTTTTAAAGCTATGCGCGTCTATTATTTATTTAATATATGCAATTCTCCGGTTACAGTGTTTGTTTTTGAGTATTCTGAAACAACTTGACTGATTTTCATGAAATTTCTGGTGTATATTCGGTAGGTCTGAAAATAGGTCATTACTAGAGGTCGGATTTTTATGATTTTACATATTTGTTTCTAGTCTATGCAGTTAAATGGGAGTGAGAAATCTTTACGATTCATGAAACACAGAATTCACAGGAAAAAATTTATTTTGCATAAAAAAGCATATTTTAGGGGTTAGAGAATATTTAACACGTTAGAGAATATTTGAGAATATTTTTCTAACATCGGCATATAATGAACATATTTCACGTATATCAGCACTTTGATAAATACAATGTTCACTAAATGATTTATTTCTGGGTTTTAATAAAAATTAATCTCCATATTGTATTCCTTATCGATTGCGATAGCACATCGGTGTCACGAATATTCTCGTCGTCTACTAGTCGTCCGTCGCGTCGCGGAATATATATCATGGAACAATATATAGTTATTAATTGTTATTGTAAAATTAATTAAATTAAATATATTTAAAACCAAATTAATAAAAAATAAATTTAAACTTTTTTTTTTTTTATTTTAAAAGAATATTTTGCATATTTAAAGACATAAAACATCATATATCTGGTATTTTAAAAGAATATTAAGAGAATATATTGCCTATTTTATGTGACATAAAAACATCATATTTTAAGGATTTTAAGAGAATATAAATCCGACCTCTAGTCATTACTTATTTTTAAACCCTAGGTTTTAAGGGTGTGCCACTCAAATAATTTTTTTTAGTTTTTGCAACCTTAGGGTTGAAATCGTCCTCTCTCAGTGGTATATAACTGATCGATCGATAATTGATAGATTATCGACGACAGGAGTTTATGGGTCACCTTTAACATAACAAACAACACGAAGTGGGGATGAGAAAGCAGCCGCTACAGAAGAACACACTACATAGTTTTTAGCCATTATTATTTTTGCATCGATCGTAGCAGTGGCGTTTTATTTTTTCATTGCAACTCTCATGTCAATCATTCATTTGAAGTGCTAAAATTATTTATTCTCAATTGTTTAAAAATTACTGAAGATAGTTCTCATACCAGTGGATTTTACATTTTTCTTTCAGGTAAAAAAAAGTATCGGAGGAATTTACATGTTATAAATCCAACCCTAAAATCGACTACCTGTAAATCGGTGGAATTTACAATCGCCCTTTATACATATATTACACTTCCAATGAAGTGGCTCCTGCCTCAAACTAAAATCATAAACTGAGTCGTATCGTTTCAGACGCTTAAGACATCTGATGTCCTTGGAGTTATCTAATAATTGGATGGCCAATAGACTGATCTCGTGTTTGTGAGCAAACCTTTGGATTTCGTTTGCTATTATTCTTCTATTTGATTTTAGACTGGCTATTTTCAAGCCTGTACAATTTCTCATTTAATTTTGTTATTGTTGTCATAACGTCAGATAGTGACGGTAAGTTTTTGTTTTTTCGTGTATGGGTTTGAGTCAGTGGACCCTTTTGATTTTTGTTCGAAGAACTAGCCATCCGTGCAAAAGAAACTTCTTGAGTGACTGGTTTTGCAGGTTTTTGTTGTATTCTTTATACTGCTGTAGTTTTTTTAGGGTGAGCTTTTTCTGTTTCATTTTTAAGAGTGATGCATCCTTTCCAATTTGCAGTAAGTCCTTCCCCACAGTTTGCGCATTTCACCTTTGATTTCTTAGGTAATCCACGAATTACCGCCCGAAACTTTTTTTGGTTTTAAGTTGGTATCTATGATACTCAACTTTTTGCTCTTCTAATACTTTTATAATTCGTCGAAACTGATGTTCGTCGCCTGTTAGTATCTTAATTTCACCATTAGCCAAAATTTTAATTTGTGACTTGTGTCCCTCAGCTTCTTCGAGTTTTAAATTTATTATTAATTTTTTTATATCATTTACACTACATACTGTTATTGGAGGTGGTTTATGGATTTTTACAGAAGTTTTCGCTACTTCTTCCGTTACTTTGATTGATTTTTTAGGCGAGCTCAAAATTTCTTTGGAGCTCCCAGTGTTCATTTCAGAAATCTGAAGTTGTAATCTCCCTTTGTTTAATCGCAATTCCGTTACCATTTGCTTCAAGGTCGCATTGTCATTTTGTATAAGTCATAATACACTTCATATAAGTGACTTATAAGTGCCATAAGTGACATAACTAACAAAAATCATCTTGTTATTTGAATTTTTATTTACTGAAAATCATTTAATAATTTATGTTTTGTATGATTACTATAGTATGTAATATGTAAACATAAGTTTTTACGGAAAATTATTTACGGAACATTGGATACAAGTAAAACGTATAATACTATTTAATGAATCCTCGCACTCAAACAACCATCTTTCTACCCACACAAAATTCATAACGTAAATCAATAAATTCTGATTCATTCGATGTTATTGTATAGATACATTATTCACTATAGTGCATTGATATGCATGTACTTATAGGTTTCTAGGTTAACTAGAGGGCAGTTAAGTTACAAAATTGTCATTGAACAATGCGACATAGATGCGTAGTACTCATAGGTATTAATGGATTATATTAATAGATATCATGCTTGAATTATACAATTTCAGATATGGTTAATGATTTCAAGAAATTATCTCCTTATTGTATGTATTTTAAACTAAACAACCAATTAATATAATTATAAGCCATTTCTAAATTCAAATATCATATATCATGGCTGTAGTCTACATTTCTCTATAGATATTAGCTGTAAGTGTGTATCGCCAAATTAAATGTCATAATCTGTATAATTTAAACTTATCTAATGATAGCAATCATACATTTCAAAACTAAAGATTTAAAATTAAAAAAAAACCTCTTAAAAATTATTATATCTGCAATGGAGTTAAAATATTTGAATTTTATAGAATTAATTCCATTAGTTAAAACGTTTGAAATTAACAATTAAATATTTTAATATTCACCAAAAGTTTGTTTTAGATGCACACAATGAACTGTATAGATATAAAAAGAAACGAAGGACCTTTTTATTATTATAATTAATTGATTGTATTTGTTTTGTAGTTGAAATCTGTACGTATTTCAGTGTTTTTGTTATTTAAGTGTTATATTAATGAATGTTTAGAATAAAGTTCTGTAGTCTCTAGACTGTAAAAACCTACATCATAAATATTTTGTACTGTATTATAATCTGTATAAATAATACACTAACCTGATTGACTGATGTATCAATGCACAGCCCAAACCACTGGACGGATCTGGCTAAAATTTGGCATACCGATAGCTATTATGACGTAGGCATCCGCTAAGAAAGGATTTTAAGAAATTCAACAACTAAGAGGGAAAATAAGAGGTTGTAAGAATACAATAGTAGCGTCATCTATCAAGCAATATTTAATTGAAATATACATTTGTTTTAAAATACAAAACTTACGAACTTTATAGTAAAGTGGTTGCTCTAATGATCTAGATGTGCAATACGAACGAATTTTCTGAAATTCACATTAAAAGAGGTGACAAACAAGGATCATAAGATTCACGGTGGAAATTGGAACATTATTTTGTTTTTAGGTGACTGCCTTTAGTTGCAGATTATAATAGTAATGTAGAGTAAAAAGTCATGTAAAAGTAACCTGGGTACAGGGTAGCTATAGGTAGGTTAGGTACCTATTATTATTAATATCATGAGAAAATTAAATCCTGCAAAGACGTTAAGTATGAGTATCTGTATACATGGTTACAATATGCTTTGTCACATTATGAGTCATTTGTTCAATGAGTTGCAAAATGTTAACATTGTTAACATATATTTATAGTAGATTGGTGTCATGTGGGGACTTTCTGAAATATTGAAGATTGCATAATTGATAACTATGACTAAAACTAAGCTTGATTTGGAAACCAAATATTGGAATATTAATAATAATAAATAATATGACGGGTGATTACTAGAAACCATTTTATTCATTATAAAATGTATATTTGTTTTTATAGTACACCCAGGTAAATATATTTATGATTTTTATAATTTGGTTTATTGAAGTCGTTAAAAAAATTATAATTAGGGGTATCAAAAATGTAAACTCTGAACTTGTAAATTGTACATGTTGTTATTTTTTAAATGATTATTATATGTGGTCAAAATATAATAAAATAATAAAATATAAAATATAAATTATTAAATATTATTAAAATTATTTATGGCTTTTTTAGATTATTATGGTATGTCAAAAGTCTATCATCTTTTCATAATATGTTTGATAAATTTAATTTCAATTAATATAAATAATAAAAATTATTCACACATTTTTGTATTCTTTTTTATCTAGAGTCATTACAAGGTATGCTATTGTTGTGTTTTTTTATTGTACGTTAGAACATTACATATTTGTGAGCTATACATTATATGGTATTATATTATGTGAAACGTTTCTCATAGTAATACACTAATACCTATATATTGTATAAATCATTGTTGTTTTCACCATAGCCATTCAAATTATACAAAAAAAGGATACTTTTAAATGAAAGCAATCAAATCCGTTGTATAATTTTGTTAATTATTTAACGACCAATTGTCACAATTGAATCACAGCCTCTTAATTTGTAGTTATTTTAAGTAGGTACGATTTTTTATATTACATAATACAAAAAACCTATTGTGACTAAGACTATAGTTTGCACACATTTATGGCAAATTATTGAACGGATTATGTTAATGCTATGCAACTTTTTTTTATGACCAACATTTTTGAAAAAAAAAAAATTATTTAATATTCAAAACTAAAATAAAAGTCTACTTTTGCGAAATCGTTGAACAAAGTTTTCTATAGCAATTCATTATTATTATATTTTTTTCTAGCAACAATTTGTAAGTACATTTTTTTATTTTATATTATTGAAATAACAAAATATAATTTTTTAATCTGTGTGAGATTTTAAGACTATATATTTTAGTATTGGTGTCTTTCAGTTTTTGTTTGTTTAGGTCGACCAGTTACTCATTTGTCTTTTCGAAATTATTTCACGCAGATTTTAATAGCATCAAATTGGTCAGAGTGTTGGGGATATTACATATTAAACGGAACACACGGGAACTATTAAATTTTAAAAATGTTGTTAAATATTTAATAGTAAAACTGAAAATGTGTATCTACAATGCATTAGGTATCCACAATAATCACGACTTACATCAATCAAAAGTGAAAATATGTTTATGAAAATGAAACATTATTATATACATTATATATATAAAATATATAATATCATATTTAGCGAAGTATAATCTATAATAACCATATTAATTCTTACCAATATTTAACTATGAAGTGTGTATAGTTGTTTCTAAATATGTCGCTCCGCTATAGGCGCAAATTAACTTTTGAATTGGCGGGAAAGGGATTTGACTTGTTTTTTTTTTTGGGGGGGTCTCGGCCTTCCCCCCATTTGCTTCTATATTTCCGAAATAATAAGAGTTTCTTTAACTTTAAGAAACTCAAATTTGAACATGGTAGTCAATAGTCATGTAATGTAGTTAGTCCAAATTATTAATATACACACATCAGAGTTCATCATTTTTCATTAGTGGTTAGAATAAATCAAAGGGGTATATCACATTGAACACCACTGTAAATTTCATATTGTATATAATCGTATTAACTATCGAATATTGAAATGTTTTTTTGCAGATAGAATAGGTAAGTATATTTTATTTTTATTGTCATTTTTTACCACCATAAACCAAAAATTAAAAACACATACCCTTCAAATATGAAGCACACTAAATAATAATGGTGTTTTTAACAATATTCTCAAATGTGAACATAATAATATAATATGGGTAGACTATGTTATGATTATGCACAAAATAGAAATCATACATTTTCATTAGTGGAACCATTGATTAAAATTTAATAGTTTATATAATAAATAGTGGTACTACTGGTACCTACAAATAAGTGATTTTATATTGTATACTGGTAAATGGTAATAATTGTAGATATTATTAATAAGTAATAACTAACGTATATTATCTATTTTTTTTTGCAGGAAATATTTGTAAGTATATTTTATGTCAATCGTTATAATTTTACTTGATTTTATTTAACTGTACCATATTTAATAGAATAAATTAAATTTTTAAAGTTTAAAATAACATTATATAATACTCTGGAAGAACTTTTTTTAAGAAGGTTTATAATTATTATTACTTTAATAATTATGATATAAACATATAATAAATTTATAGATAATAATATGATGTACATATTTATACATTAATTAATCATTATAAATTACAGTAGAAATCGGTACGTATTCATTAATTATTTATTGTTATATAATACAAGTACCTACATGATAATGGTATTTGTGTGGAACTTATCTTTTAATATGGTAGATCTGACCTGAGCATTGAAAGTATCAGTATAAAAATAATATATTTTTTTGTTTCATGTTTTGGAACAGTAAAAAAGCTTCCATTGGTCACATTTAGGACGATTTTTAGTATCAAATAGTGCCCAAGTAGTATAATTGATGGATCAAACTAAAAACAACTGTACAACATAATATTCAAAATACTTGGAATGAACCTACAAAAAAACAAAGGAAAGTGCGAATGTTTTCGCGACTCATGTTTTCAAAATATCAATATTTTTATTTTTGATAGCAAATATTTGTTTTTATACAACTTTACTATAATAGGTATTACCAAAAGAAGGTGTTATGACTGAATTATGGGCAGTGAAGAATGGGTGAAGTAGGTAATCACTGATACCTACTACTATAGCTCAAAAAAGAACTATTCAAATTTGAATATTTTATCTATAATTTATCAATTTTATCAGCATTTTCAATATATTGTTTAGTATCTTTTTGAGCAATTTATAGATTTTTTAAGTTTCGGATTTTTTTTTGAATAATTTCCTATTTTGGTTAACTCCTACCCTGGCCTGATTAATCTCGTGTAGACATATTAAAGAACTCAAATCAGTTTTCAGAAGTCTTCTCGCGTCATCAGAGCCATCTGTAGGATTGACAATAAGTACATGCAAATTATTAAACATAGTTTACCGTTGACGTGCGTAATGTTTGATCGGCGACTCCTTCATGCATGTGTGGTAGGGCTCCGCTAATTCTTTTACGCATATTCGCACACTCTAATGAATAATGATCACTTACTACGCATACTTTTACAAGACCCATATCATATGGAAATTGCCTAGTTTTAACTCCTTAAAATCTGTCCATTTACGATCCCCTTAACTTTAAAATGTTAAAATTACATAAAAAAACTATATTACAGTTATCAAATTCTCGTGATTTTGATGCATTTCAGAAAAATTGAGACTTCAAACTCTTACTATTAAAAAGTGACTGTGTGTTTTCGTTTTTAAATGCAGTAGCTTATAACTTACAAGGACATCGTATCACATTTTCAAGTTCTTCACCAATTACATCATTAAGAACTGATAATTTGAATTATATAACTTATAGTAATTAATTGATTTATTTTGGTACCATATATTACCCTCAAGGCCTCAACGTTGAATATAGTAGCATCTTCTAAAAACGCGTATATTATAGATACAGAAAAATAAAACACCCACCCATCATTTTGACATCAATACCTTCATCGCTCTGCTTAAAATTGAAAATATATTACTAATTATAGAGGGTCTAGGTAATATAAAAAATTAATCAAATAACTGTCATTATAAATACTTGTAATATAGGCTGAAACACCATCTTCGTAATTAATTTAACAAGAATAATTATTGAAATGAAAATTGTACACAAAAATTATACTCCTCGATGACGAAGATACTCGATGTGTAGGTACTATTACACAGTACCTACTCCTTTTTTATTTTTTCCTGGCAGCTGAACAATGAAGCTCTTATAAATTGCAACGACATATTTGTAATGCCTGTCATTGTCAACGTATTAAGGAATGAAGGATTATTCCACTATTAAAGAACAAAATCATATAGCTCAATTAAAAATGATGTGTTGCTAAAATTATAAAAATAATCTCCTACTGAATAATTGAATTTATCATTAAACATAATAAATTAACTAACCATAAGTTATCATTTACATTTTTTTTTTTTTAGTAAAAAAAAGTACGTAATTATTATATTATTTGACTGAATCAGTAGTTTCCAGTGGCGGTTCTAGCGTATGGGCAGGGTGGGCAGCTGCCCATACCAAAATTTATGGCGCCCCTTATTGGGGAAGGGGGAGGAAATGAGGAATATTATTCGCAGTTCAAACCTAATTATAAATCTACTGTTGCCCATACGAAAATGTAGTTCTAGAACCGTGCCTGGTAGTTTCATAATTTTATTTGTGTGAAATTTCAAATTTGTATTAAGAAAATTTGTTGTGCTTGGAACCAATTGGTGCTAAATTTAATATCTTTAATAAAATAAAATGTTTACATAGTATATTGTAATAGTATATACACATATACTAAAACGGTCCTTCACGACGCTACCAATAAATGATCAAAAACCACTGGCAGGCAAACGAGAGGGAGGACTCAATTGATTTTTTTATGGTAGCAATTACCAAGGCTGGGCAAGTTAACGATTTTTTTTAACTCGTTAAGTTAAGTTAATATAAGAAAAAATAAGTTAAGTTAAGTTAAAAGTTAACTACAATATTTTTTATAACTTCGTTAAGTTAATAATTAATGAATAAAAAAAATTAACTAAGTTAAAATTAACTTAATTAAAAATTTAATTATTTTTGAATCTATAAGAAAAATAGGTGAAATGAATGACAAATTTGGAATTTGGGTCAAGTTTAGATTTCTGGGCTCACGTGGACAACCATGTAGTATGCTTAGCAATATTTACTGAGGATTTAGGGTGGGCAGTTGATGATTTATCCAATTCACTCCCACCCATTAAAGAAAGGGGGGAAGTTAAAATAGTATAAATACACAAATGATACAAGCTCTACTATTAGGCATAAGCTGCTACACATAAATATTTGGGATATCCATATAAATTATACAGTATAAACACAATCAGTAAAATAAGAGACAAAAGTATATTGTATATGACATACATAAGCACATAATATAATTTATTGATAAATGGTAAAATATACATTTAATATATTT
Source organism: Nasonovia ribisnigri (assembly GCA_027563435.1). NCBI lineage: Eukaryota > Metazoa > Arthropoda > Insecta > Hemiptera > Aphididae > Nasonovia > Nasonovia ribisnigri. The sequence continues at coordinate 10,692 of JANEHU010002045.1, forward strand.
TATACTTACTACATATTATTGTCTTAGTAAGGTATAACTCAATAACTGTATAAATATAACACATAATATTGTAGCCTGTAGGTACTTATACTTTTTAGTACTTATTTTAATTACATAATATAATATAATCATTAGATTTCTTCATGGTTATTATGGATTATAAAAAATAAAAATAAAAATAAATATGGAAACTTGCATGAGAAGTTGTTTTAAAAGTTAAAAATGTTAACCTTTTTATAACTTATAATTAATTAAAACATTGTATAACTTACTAATCTACGTCTAGTGTTTACCATGTTCTATTTTAGAAAAAGACTTATTTGTTTGTATACAGTTCTGAAAATTATTGATGTTTAAAATTTGTCACAACTTGTGAGTTAAAATAAACTAAAAATTAAGAACATAATATTATGGAATACACAAGATTACAAGAATACAAAATCTAAAAACTGAAAAATTACAACAAATAATAATAAATAACTGTGTTAACACTTAACCGAACTGCAGTACCTACTGAACTCGCACTTTAGTAATGAAACAATGGCTAATGGGGAATGTGCAGTATGAATGAGAGGTATAGCAGTCATCAAAATAACATCACCGTGGAGCTTAAATATTTAATATACTATAAACAGTATAAACCCTGGAGTATAAATACTTTGAATCGGAGCGTTAACAAATATTTTGAGAAATTATTTTTTCCCCATGAGTTATTTTAATAATTTCAGGTAATAAGTAATATTGTAATAACGTATTTCTCGGGATGTGTGGCGTATGAGTTAAAATGTCATTAGGTTGATTTATGCCTTGGTTTACAAGAAAACTAATCGAGTACACGAATGTCGCGACCCGTATCGTCATCGTGTATACAATTATATTATTATTTCATATTTGTTAATTAAACAATTTCCCATTTATTTTCTATTATATCTAATATTATATTTCTGAAGTCAACAAAGTTATAAATGAATGGGTTGTATCAAATTTAAAATTTAACTTAATTTTAAGAAATCTGTGTATAATTAACTTGAAGTTAACACGTTAAATATGTAAAAAAATTAACGTATTAAGTTAAAATTTAGTTTCAAAAAAAAAGTAACGAGTTATTTAACTTAGTTAATATTAACTTAACGTTTTAACTTAATTTTAATTTTTAACTCGTTAATGCCCAGCCTTGGCAATTACATCCATAATGGATAATAACAGATTTTGAACAATCGGCAATAAAATCATCAAAAGTCAGTTTCTAACTGTCGTGTTAAGAACCATGAATGTGAAGTTATGACTGAAGTTTTTGAAACCCGTGAGGGTAAAAATTATATAGTACATTTAGTATTTTTGTAATGACCTAAATATGATTTAATATAATATTATATAATATTAAAAATAAAATTTGGAAAACAATTAAGAGCCAACCTCCTCGTGGTGTCTCCTGAGTCTTGGGTAACGAAAATAGACTCTAAACAAATCAAATAAGGAGAATGAAAAGAAAAACTTAAACTAACCTAAAAGTATTGGTACCCAAACGGGTTTTTTTTATTGAAAATATGAGATATAATTTTTTGTAATGTTATTTATTGTATTTATCAGATATTAAATAGGTGGCTGGTTTTTTTTTTTTGCTTTGCTTACCCCCCTCCCCTAACACCATATCAATTCAATATGGTGGCTACACCACTATTCCTAAAGCTTTTATTTACTATTTTTAAACAAATAATGTGATTATTATTAATTTTTTTTTTCTTATTTTCCAGAAGGTAGTACAAAACATTTTTTGTTTTTTTTATTTCATTGACATTTATAATTAACTTTTGTTTGGAAGTTTCTTACTATATTTACATTTAACAAAAGCAACATTTTTCATAAAAAAATGATTTTGGGAATCATAGAAAACCATTTAAATCTGAAACACTCTTGTGACGATGGAAAAGTTATACATAACGGGGTACGTGATTTTTCCTGAATGTTCAGAAAATTTTAAAATCAGCTGTATTGTAGTTATGGACTCGTGGGTCTTAAAAATAGTATAACCTTTTATTTTTATTAATATTGTAGAGTGATTGTGATGTCAAAATGAACGTTGTCTGTTACAAAAATGTATTTTATTAATGATTAAAACATGAATAAGAAATTAATATAGTAAGGAATGTCTGTACAAATTATATTTTTAACAAAAACTATTCAATTTCCAAATTCCTGGTCTCCTACTAAAAATGTTGAAAATTTTGTAAGAATTTTCAAAATAAATCACTAGATTTTCTCTTTAGTCATAACATTTTATAAATATTTTATCATAATTACTATTATACATTATATGAGTTTTTATTTTATTTCTAGAGAAATGTAAGTTGAATTTATTTTTGTTAATAATTTTATTTTATACGTAGGTATGTTAGATGAATTTTACATGTGTACATAGTTACACTCATTAAGACTTAAATTCTTATTTAATGTTAAATTTAATTTCAATAGTGATTTATTTTTGAAGCACTTAATTCAATTTTCAGGATTCTTAAAAATGATCTGTTAATTATTACTTATTTTCAATATTGGTCATTAACCACGTGTTTTCAATTTTTATTTCATTCCAAGATCCTATATTTATTATTCTTAATATTTTATAATTAATAACTACAGTTTTATTTTTTTCAGTTGATATATGTATGTATTCAATTCAATTTTGTATAACATATTTGTCTTATACCCGTGGAAAATAATTTTTACAATTTGTATTTTTAAGTGAATTGTATATTTGTATATATTGTTCATTATTTTTATAGTTGTATTTATTTTTACCGTATATTGTAGGTAAATTAATATTTGCATTTTATATTGCCAAACACACTTACTACTATCAAGTTATTTGGGACGAACCTACCTTATAAGTTATAATGGTCATCGTTGTTTATCTTCTAATTTCTTAAGAGTGACAGTGAAAATTTTATTAAAAATAATATTATGAACAATGTATTTTCTGTTTTTTTTTTTATAATTGATGGATGAACTTATAAATACCATAGGTATATTAAATGCTCGACCATATTGAATTTAACAATAGGTATTATAATATAATTAACATAAATTTAAATTATACAAACGCTCGAAGCCCATCGGTAGATCTTTGTAAAACTCTACATTGCTTATGAAATATTTTGTAGATGGACAATATTATTAAACTATTTTACTATTTATTAAATAATATATTGCTTATTATTTTATTTCTAGCTACAAGACGTACGTGTATTTTGTATTATGTATTTTCATGAGTGATTATTTTTGCAATTCAATTTATGTGATTTTTGTCTTATAACTTTTGTCATGACCACCATCCTCAAATGATTACTTACCCAATGAGTAACCCATTTTAGAAATGAATCCGTTTAGTCTTGGTGGCTTGACACTTAATATTAGGTATAGCTATTATAACCTTTTCACCTTTTATATCATGTACACACCGGGTTCGTAAACTATAAAACATAAACCAACGTTTCAAAAAATATTATTTATTAAATGATTTCAAAATTTCAAATTGACTAGTCTATTTGATTCAATTTTTTCATATAAGCATTGTCAAATTTTCAATATTCCATATATAAAATTATACGGTGGATACATTAAAAACAAATTATAATTAGTTTTCTTTATTTTAGGTGATTTAACAAAAGGTACGTATATACCTATTGAATTGAATTGAATATAAAACGAATTTATAACCATTGACCAATTTTCCAATTTAATAAAACATGATTTTGAAAATCTTTAAAGTATAATTTATTGAAGCATTTCAATTTGATTGAAAACTAATATAGGTATATGCTATAAAATAAAAACTTAAAATGAATCAACTATTCAATATTTTGATTCGTGTAAAGAATTTAACATACAAACATTAATGATGATATTAAAAATTGTTAATTTTAAAAAAATAAATGATTTTAATAGAATGTAAATCTAACAAAATATTTGGTTTGGCTTTATACATTTAAATTCCAATAAATGGTTGATTCTATAAATAGTGAATACATTAAGCAGAATTCACTGTATATTATATATGGTTGCAATTGGTTACAGAAAATAAAACAGTTAATAACGTCAATGCCTATAAGCATTAACTGAAAACATAAGCAAGGTTGTAAAATTAAAATATTTACACAATTACAACTATAATTAAATAATTTCTTAATTTACGTCTTTGTCGTAACCACATATTTATATACTTAATGTAATGAAAGATGGAGATGGATAACCTTTATCCTTGCGTAAATAATACTTATATCCTTGTGTGATATAACTTCTACGTATGCATTTTATTTTTCATCAACATGAACAAATAAATATCATTATAAAAATCAATGGCATCGATAAGAACATTTTTCTCACTTTGGTTGTTGATAATAGGTACACACGATTTGTCACCACACATTTTCACCTGGATATCATAATAAACCAACCTTATTTATAGAATTATAGTTACTGTTATCGCTGTGGATAACTTGTTTACTCACCAAATAATTACTGGAATCGAAACGTTTAACTCGAAAAATAAATTAATTGAAATCGAAAAGACTAAATATAGTTTTAAAATAAGGATTTGTTGGGATTTTAATGTTTATAATAAATTGTTATAATAGCAGTTCAAAAATATTAAAAATATAAAAGCATATTTTTTTCGTAAAAGCATTTAAAGTTTAAATTTTGACAAATTCATGAACATTTTCAAATATTTTTTTTAAATTGCAGAAGTACCCATCTTTTTAAATGTTGATAGTTATTTCTTTAATTTAATGTATTTAGTGGTTTATTATAATTAGTAGAGCTTAAAACCTTATTTTCTTAAGCTGTTTTGTTGGTCTACCTAATTTTAAAGTTTTAATCCATAGTTGTACATTAATATTCCGAAAATACCAACTAGACAACATAGGCTACGAAAATGTATTCCATAGTGGAAGATTGAATCATTTTTAGTGGTGGTGAAGGTTATAAATAATGCCAGCACTTTCATGGCTTTCTATTTTTCGTATTTATCATTGAGGCCAGGATAATGCAACGATAAAAACATAAATTCAGATTAATTTGGTTCATTAAATATTGCGTTTAAGTTCATGCTAATGAAGTGTTAAATATTGAGGTAGGGAGTTTACTGATGGATAAAGATGTAACCAAATGTTTTTGTTTTGTAAGGACCTTGGTATAAATTTCAGTTGCTGGTTGTGCAGGGAATACGCGCCCAGCACTTCTAGAGATTTCCACTTTACTTACCAACCGGGAAACTGTGCACTTTCGTTGCAGGCGTGACAAAAATATATTTATAGATAACCCCTGTAGGCTTCGAATAATTGTGGAGTTTCACCAATATTTAATTAGATAAATGATTTTGATAAATATTTTATTGAATGTATTGAATATTAGTTAAGCTATAGAAATAAGAAATACTGACATACCTATATGATGTAGATATTGGTTCCAAAAACAATTGGAAATTGTCACAATGTAGTTTATTTTTATAGGATTAGTATCAAAATACATTAAGTTTTTGAAAGGTATGTACAACCAATATGTATTAAATATTAAAACTCAATATAAAACGGTACTGTAATAGTACTATAGGTACAGTATATTAATCTAGTAAATGTTGGCTTAAATGTGAGAATAACCTCAAAGTTTTTTCGGCACAAGTATATGGTGGAATAAGAATTACGGGACATCCCAGGGAGCATATTTAATTGGCGAGTCCCAGATGTCATGTGTTGGGCTTAGACAACATCTATTTTTGTATTTATTTGGCGCGGTTTTTAATTAGTTTTGATAGCAATTTTCTGTCATGGTTAAAAGTATTTCTAAGAATTAACAAAATCAGGACACATATTTATTTTGCAGAAATGAATCCAGTTACTTACTTCTGTGAAACTAAAATTAATGAAAGCAGAAGTTATTTTAAACAATTTTACGATTTACCAAGTAACGTTTCAATATTTTGTCTAATTATTTTTTAATAAATAAAAATAAATTACAGTCTAATACAATATATTAATTTGATTTTTTTAGAATACAGCAGTACACCGGGAAAATAATTTTAGATTAACATGAATTCAGTATTTTGCAGACCCAATGATTATATTTGTTATTTAAACGTTATACCTATAAATTATAAAAATTATGGAATTTTTTTGTACACAAAAATAAAAATGTGCTTATGATGGGGTCAATAAAAACCTAATATTTTATTTCCATTTTTGATTCTAATAAACATATCTTAAATATGAGAGTTTAATGTATGTTTGTAGCTTCTGCTGATACATACTCAAAAACTACTTAACTGATTTTGCGAAAATTCCCAGTCCACGACTAGCGATGCGTTGGAGAATTATTCAAAGGTTACCTAGATCTAAACTTTTATTACAAAAAAATTGATTATTAATGGGCTAAAATCAGGTATATAATTATACACAAAACAATATATATTGGGCGCCCAACCTAACCGTTTAGTGCGAATCAACCTTTATAGAAATGGACGAAACATTTGTCGCGAGGACTTATTAGTGGGTTCCAAACGGATTAAGAGAGATAGCATGAGTAGTATCATAAAAGTGAGAGAATTGGTGCTGTTCCGAAGACAGCCAATCCATAGTATTAACAGCTCACAATGCAAGGTCCAAGGTCCACCCAATTGCATGTGTTACCATACCTAATGTTCCGTCAATTTATATATGTCTATTGTCTATGCATATAATGTTGACAATAACTAGTGCGATGAGAGACTGATAATCATAGGCAATACAAATAATAATATTGTACAATAATTATGTGGACCACTGACAACAGTGAAGACAATAATAATATCGCGTGACCATGACTGGACTGTGAAGATGCTTATTCCTTGGGTGTGGATTGATACCGCTGCCTGCAGCTGGCTTCGGCAACGACCGCAACTGGTAGAAATGGTCAAATGGATTTTCAGATTTTCGCTGAAAATATTTGCTTATAAATGGTTATATTTGTATTATAATAGTAATATGAGAAAAGATTACTTGGCAGGTGAGGTAAAATCATGTATTAAATCGTCGCGTTTATGATTTTGAATAAATATTCTTTGATTCCTTAGCAAAATACCGTATATGCGATAGATTTCATAATATACGTACAAATACATAATATTATATGAACGATATTAAAAAAAAACAGTAATTGATGAAGTGATGAAAATTTAAAATAAACGATAACTTAGCATATATGACGTTATAATTGAGTATAGATATCCACAGACTAAGTCGATAGTTTGCCGTATTAAAGAAATCATGTTTTTGCTAAATAACAAACAACATTAAAAAATACATTAATGTCTTACACTTTTAATCTAAAGGTAAGTATTCACGTTTTTTGGATTATTAAGGTATCATAGAGTTTAACTATGCGTTTTTGGGATTCTTCAGGAAAATGTATTAAAATTCTTTATACAAAGTTGCGAATTCACCCTCAGTTTATCGTTTCTTCCAAGCCGCGTGGACCCAAAACTTCCTAGGACCCCGTGAAACTATTTTTTCTTCTTCTTCATCATCAAGTAATATTGCTATCATTGCAAGTTCGTCGTCGGAAAAATTCATAGCAATACTAAATTACATTATTTTTAATTTAAAGTGTTCTATAACTTTTTTTTAATATGTAGTTATAAAATTATACTTACTATTTATATTTGCAGAACTTAAAATACACTTTCAGACTTCAGTGAAGTACGAATACTTTCAACTACTAGTGTATTAATATTAAAATTAAAATTAATTAATTAGGATTAAACATTAAATTGTATGTAACAAACAGAAATATAGGTACACGTGGTTTCGATGCTTAATTACAACTGATGAGTGTACAGCGAAGTACAGCCGATGAAAATGGACTCCCGGCTGTCCGGAATCCGGACGGATCCCTGAATAGTGTGAATTATTGACACCCGGGCCACCCGGACGGGTCAAAATTTACACAGCCCGGCCCGGACCCGCCCCGGAGCAGTGGGAATGGACCTTTAAACAGCGTAAAGAAATAAATTACAAACTAATAAGTACTAGATAATATAATTTAATTATTCAAACAAAATGTTTCATTTTGACAAGGGTATTTATAAAAATAAATGTTTATATTTATTTCTGATAGCCTTGTAATAGGTAACGCTTTATCTGTTTCATACTTTCATATTCTAATGCCAAGAAAAACTAAGATAATTAAACTGAATTTTGTGTTTGTGGCCTTGATAACGGTCTCCAGAGAAGTCGTTGCATACGTGATATAGGGAATGGTAAACAAGCTGACCCCACGTAGAGTACTCAACCATTGTGGCAGTAATAATATATAATATATAATTTTAAGTGAATTATTTTCCGATTTTTTCGATTGGGCGTAGTTATATAGAGCGAAAATTATATTCTATTATGAAATCTATTACACACACCACTCTATTTCTACCGTTCTCTAGGACAAGAAGTACTCCTTAAAGCACCTTTGTTAGTAATATATATAAGATTAGGTTGCGACGCTGGATCTTACAAAAACATTTACGAACGACCACGACGTTCGAATATTGCAATAGTATTATATAGCTACCTACTTAGTACTTACTTAGACCAAGAGTAGCTTATTTTGGTGCTTATATACACAATTAAGCACACAAATTATGTAGCTTTTTAACGTAATATAGGTACAGAACTACCTATGGACAACGTAAGTGTCAGACTGTAAGTGTATCTTAATATATATATATATATATATTATTTTGTACACGGCGAAGCCCCGGATTGCTCATTCTGGTTTCGGCTTAGACCGGTAATGACTGACATTACCAGACCCTCAAACTCAACATTATCTTACCTATCATAAGTGTCAGTTTCAGTTTATTTTTCATTCAATATAAAAAAGGATGGTTCAAAATAAAACTTTATGCAAATAAGTTGCGAAATATTGGCATAGGTTTGGAGTAGATAAGGTAGTCGAATGCACAACTTTCACAGACGTATGTTTTTGGGTCGGGTACAGATATTTTTTTTTTTAACCGTCTTGTTGCATTGGACCATGGTTACTTACTAAGTACACTATACATTAAAAAGCAATTTGGGGCATTATTTTTTTTAGACTGAAAAAACTAAGTTAATATTTATAGTTTAAAAGTTGGAAATAATCGATAAGGTTATAATAATCTATATATTTCTAATCAAACAGTTCTACAACATTAAATAATCAAATTATTAACATAATTTAATTATTTTCCTATCAAAATACTATAACAAAAATAAATAAATAGAAAAATGTAATATTTTTGAGTTTTTAGTAATGGTACTTTTGGTCAACTAAAAATGGGTTAATAAACACCTTTAATTAATAGTATGAATATATCAGGATAAAAACTATATTGATCAGCATTTTCGGGGTATTATTTACTATAGATTCACTTTTCTATCAGAAAATATACTATTTGAAGAAAATCTAAGAATTTTACTACTCTAAAAGACGGACACGTAATAAAATGTAAAAAAAATATTTAAAAAAAACCACACTTAGGTACATCATTGTAAAAACAATAAATTCATCCCTCCGCTCAGAATATAAAATAGCACATTGGGCTTGGCAATATTTTCTTAATAGTCTCATGATAGGTATAGTCTTATCGAAATCGTAACTTAAATATAATTTGATAATGGATGAGTCGACGATAAAAATATTTATGCCTGAAATCTTGGTATTTTTCATAAGTACATTGGAAGTAATGTATTTTATTTTAGTAATTTTAAATTTTTTTTTAAAAATGTATTGTTAATAATAAAAATATATTTCCTGTTACACACATGATTTAATAATTTGAAGATATCAGGATAAAAACGGCGTTGTGCTCGTACGGGTTGTTCCGTTTGAACGTTGTTTTTTCGGTAGTGTGAGGGTTCAATTTTCGGAGAGAGTACAACAAAACAGTTTTAAAAATGTATGTAAGTAGGTACTAATATAATTTTATTGTAAGTCGAAATATATAATTCACTGTATAATGTATTATTGATTGTCAGAACGACGTACAGGTTTAAAAGAGCTAAGACGACTGACTCTATGGTTCCCTAGTGGGTGTCTTTTAGCTACAATATTCCGGGAGTCGCCCACACATTTGGCGTTACCCGTAGATTACAATAATATACTCTTATGTTCTAATACAACAGGCTAATACTATATACTAATAGCTAATGCGTTCATAACAACGGGACAAACTAAGTCCCGTTTGATGTTTTCCGGAACAACGGGACATAGTGATTAAAAATACGTACGTTCCTATTTTAAACGGTAAGTATGGTCAGTGATCATTGATATCATACTATAATTTAGATATTATGGACGTTTCGCGTATCGCGTATGCATTATAATATATTGATATAGCAGAAGCACTTGGTGATATTATTCACTACAAAAAAGTGTTTGGGAATAATCGGGCGTCACGACAGCTAGATTTTTTTTATTATTTAAATTAAAATGTTTCAGCGTATTAAAGCATGCTATTACAAGTTGGTTTACGTGTGTTAGTTACAATAATTACAAATTACAAATTTAACTAGTTTGTGATATAGTGATTATGATATATATGTTACGCCGAATTTGTGAAATTGCTGATATCATGGAATCAACATCGTTGTTGCAGAAAACGTGAAATCGGAAGGACCACTGTTAAACAAATTATGTCCATTTAGAGTCCATAGTTAATAAATTTAATAATAAATATTATTATTTATTATTTTATTATATTTAATTGATTATTGCAACTAATAAACGCACTTTTTGAACCGTCACATACTGTTAACTATTTCAACAGGCGAAACGAATAACTAAACGCTGAACATGTAGGTTGGTATATTTGTCACATTATTTTATTAAAGCAATAAAAATGCCTTAGTAACTAAGATAAAGCCACGCGGAACGCCAGTGGGGACCTAACCATCATAGCGTCTATCATCATAGGTAATAAAGATAATAATGTGGTAACGCCAATGGGTTCAAATATTGGTTATTTATATATCTATCACTATTCGTAATAATTTATGTTCGTAATAATGTGATACCGAATTTATGAAATCGGCAGAAAAAAGTGAAATTCATATATTATATTTCATGAAATTGGCAAATTTTAATTGCAGATTTCACAAATTCGGCGTAACATATACATTATACATGCGTATATTAGTTAATAGGTACGTTTAGTGTTAATGTAAGGTTGATCTTCGTCGTCGCTTGAGTTTGATAGGAGAAGATCTTGCGGTAGACGTGATTTTAAAAGCCGATTTTTCGTTTTGTTTCCCAGATTGTAGAACTGTGTGCCAACAGATGTATTGAGATTTGCGTGAAAGTTTTTGAATTGTGTTTCTATCCAGTCTTACAGAATAGGGATTCCTGTGTCGTTGTAAATTTGTCTGTTCCTCATGAACCATGGGGCTTTGAAAAAAATTGTTTAGAAGGATTTGGATTTTGTTGATCTTTGTAGAGGAAGCTGACGACCAGATTGGACAGGCGTATGTGATTGGTGATCGGATTGTTGAGGTATACAGTAAAATAGACGATTTAATTTGAGAGTTGCTTTATATTTAACTAGGGGAAAAAGTGTGTTTATTCTTGCATAGCCTTGATTGAGTTTTTATTTAAATTAATTTTCCATGTCGGTTTTTCATATAAAAACACTCCAAGATACTTGTCATGGTAATCTTTATTGTTCCATTGTATTTGTTGGTTATCAATGTAAATGGGTTGGGTATCTTTTTATCGTTTTAGGAAAAAGCATTTTTGGAAAATATTTTTTTGTTGGATTAAGGTTTAATTTCCATTTTTTTAACCTGGTGGTTATTGTGTTTACAGCACTTTGGAGATTTTGTATTGAAGATTCTAGGGAGCTGCTTTGTGTTATAACTGTTGTGTAATCCGCAAACATCGCCAGCTATGAGTTTGAAGGATTTGGTATGTCGTAAAAATAGATGTTAAACAGGGTAGGGCCTAGAACCAAGCCTTGAGGGATTCCGGCTTGAACATTAGGGTTCAGGAACATCATAAAGTTGAGAAAAGTCGGTTCCAATTCTGACTAGGAACGTTCGATCCGATATAAAAGAGACTATGGTTTTTAGTAAATATTTGGGAAGAGCTACAGAATTCAATTTTTGTTCAAGTCCGTGGTGCCATACCTTGTCGACGGCTTACGTTACGTCGAGGAAGACAGCAGTTGTATATTGTTTCTTTTCAAAGCAACTTACAATTTTTTTAGATTCTGAGTGGAGCGATGAATGTGTTGATTTTACAAAGATGTGTGTTTTTTTTTATTTATTTTTTATTCTTGTGTTGGTCATCACCTTTTTGAACAGTAAAAATGCTTCGATTTTCTTCAATAGTACATTTTCTGATAGAAAAGTGAATCTAGTTTGTACTTTGGGGGGTCGAAAGTTAAAATTTCTCAGTAGTTTTCAAAAGCGCCCTAAAAAACAAATGAAAAAAGGGGGTCAAGTGGATGGCGCTCTGCTGTACAGTAGGTTACAAGTAGACCAATGTATAATAGATGGTACTAAATTTGAATTCAATGATATAATATCATTGTATACTGTTGTGTATCATTAATATGAATAATAACATAAACGTGAATTATAGTCTTTTATTGTCAAACATATAAATCGTAATGACGTACATTAATATTGTCTACTTGCTAATGACCGATGGACAATCCCCACCGATCGTAATATGATACTTATGATTATTATTATTAATATAAACGTTTAGTATACAATATAAATTATAAATGCTGAATATGCAACATCTCTTTCCTTTAAAAAAAATAAATAATAATAAAAAAAATATACAGTATTTTGTAATTTTGTATAGTGCTTAATTACTATGTTAGTAGTTTTAGTAGGTAGTTATTATTATTATTTATTTATTATTTATATTAATTGATATAATTAATAATTAATTATTGCAATTATTGCACTATGCATAATCACTTGGAGAATATCGCTGAGGTGGTTTTCTAGATCTAATTGGTCTGGGTGTTTTATTTACTATTACGGGATCGACCGGATCGGGATTTTGATTTTCACCTACTGTTTCAGTATTTTTAGAATTTTCATTTGTTTGTCTAGCCGGTGTAAGAGAAATAGAATTATTTGAATGTGTTGACGATTTATCGATGAGTAGTTGATCATTATGTCTTTTCCAAATAGTCCCGTCATCAAGTTCTATGTCATACATGTTGTAACTAATGCATTTGATAATTTTACCCTTTTGCCATTTATTGTTAGTATTCCTATAATCTCTAGCTAATACATTATCGCCTATATTAAAAGATACTGCCCTATTACCACCATTGTTTATTTGTGATATTTGTCGCTCAATAACTACTTCGCTTGTATTTGGCATTAACGCGTCAAATTGTAAACGTGTTGATCGACCTAACATTAGCTGAGCTGGCGTTTCTCGTGTTGTTGAATGCGGTGTATTACGATACATCAAGAGAAATTTATTTAATTGGGATTGTGCAGACGAGCATTTTTTAAAGAAATTTTTTACTGTTTTGACTGCCGATTCAGCACAGCCGTTCGATTCTGGGTGAAATGGTGCACCTGTCATATGTCTAATACCTAGATTTTTGCAATATGCTTGAAATTCAAAACCCGTGAAACATTTTGCGCCGTCTGATGTAATTGTTTTTGGAATGCCAAATCGTGCTATAGTTTCTGAAAATTTTTGAATGACAATTTCTGCTGTCATGGAATTTACTTGAAATACTTCTAACCATTTTGTGGTTGCGTCAACTATGACAAAAAAATATTTATTTTGAAATGGTCCGAGAAAATCGCAATGCACTCTAGTCCACGGTTTTTCTGGCCACTTCCAAGGAGATATAATAGATTTTGGTGGGTTTTGCCTAACGTTAATACAATTGTCGCAATTTTGCGTAATATTTTCGATTTCCTTATCCATTCCTGGCCACCAAAAATATGATCTCGCTAAACTTTTCATACTAGAAGAACCCATGTGGCATGAATGAAGTTCGCTTAGTATATTATTTCGAAATTTAGCTGGTATAATAACACGGTAACCCCATAATAGGCATCCTTGTTCCATTGAGATTTGAGTTTTTCGTGAATTATAAGATTTAAGTTCTAATTTGTTAGAAAAATCACTGTTCCATTCTCCTGTTTTGACTGCGTTTAATACCTTTCTGGGACAGTTGCGTTGCTTATAACATCTGTGTGTTTTGTTAGTGTGTGTAAACCATTTTCATCTAACCTGTGACCCAAATATTCAATTGATTTTTGCATAAATTTGCACTTATTCAACTTTACTCTTAAACCTGTATTTGACAATACATTTAGTAATTTTTCTAGACGAGCATTGTGCTCTGTGATAGTAGATCCTGCAACAATTATATCATCTTGGAATATACCTATGCCCTCAAGACCTGCTGTGCAAGTTTCCATAGCTTTTTGGAACTCCCCTGCCGATGATTTTATACCGAAAGGGTTACGGGTATAGCTAAATAAACCTTTGTATGTATTAATAGTGGTATATTTGCGATCAGATTCTTTAATAACCATTTGTTGGTATGCGTCTTTTAAATCTATTTTTGAAAAATATTTTGAACCACTAATATTTGCATACAAATGTTCTATTTTTGGAAGCGGATATTCGGTCCCTTCTAATACTGGATTTATTGTTATTTTAAAATCCCCACAAATTCTAACTGTGCCGTCCGGTTTTAATATTGGTACTATTGGAGTTGCCCATTCACTATGGTCGACGGGAAATAAAATATTACTTTTAACTAAACGCTCTATTTCGGTTTCAACTTTGCCTTTTAATGCTAAAGGAATAGACCTTGGTTTGTAAAATTTTTGTACCGCCCCTGCTTTGATGTTTAATGAAATTTCGTATTTGTTAAAAGTGCCTACTTCATCTTTAAAAACATTGTTATATTTACTTATAATACTATCGACACTTACGTCATTTTCAATATTAAATAACGTAGAACATTTTATATTTTTTATATCATTTCGACCTATTAGTGGCGGACCACCATTTTCGATTACATAAAGACACATAGTAAATTTTTTGTTTTGGTACTGCGAATCGACAAATATTTTTCCCATCGGTTTAATGTCATTGCCGACGTAATCAGATAGTGAAATGTCGTTTTTTTTTAATTCGATGTGACTAAACAGTTGACGATATAATCTTTTTGAAATTACGCTGTGTTGTGAACCGGTGCCAATTTCGAAGTTAATATTGTTATTTTCTACGATTAAATTTACCATAAACGGTTTCACCGCTGAATGTTGATCGATTATAGAAAAAAAAGTATTAGAAAGATCATGATTAACTGTTTCGTCATCATCGTCGTTATTAGATAAAAATTTATTTTGTGTTTTACTATTTTTTGTTTCTTTCTTACCCTTTTTACATACGGTAGACAAATGACCCTTTTCACCGCAATTGTTGCATTGGTAGTCCTTGTATCTACAATCTTTTTGAAGATGGTTGGAACGGCCACAAATCCCGCATTTGGTTTTCTGTTCCTTGGATGCGTTGAAACCCTGCTTGGCTTGAAAGTGTCCATTATTTTTCTTCTGGTACTTCAAATCTGCGCATTCTTCTTTTTTCCAACCACATTTGTCATTCATTGCTGCTTCTTTGGCTGTTGCAATTTCTATTAGAATTGAATACGTTACTCCAACTTTTGAAGCATCTTCTTCTAACAGACGATCTTGGATTGGTCCTGAACCCATACCGACAACGAATATGTCCCGGATGACCGTTGATAGTTCCGACGAAAAACCACATTTTGAAGCAAGATTCTTAACACGTGCACCCCATTGGCACACAGATTCGTCCTGTCTTTGTTTAGCCTGATAAAAGTTATACCTAGCCGCAAAGTAGGACTTAATTGGTTTGAAATACTTGTTTAAACTTTTCATAAGAGTATCATACTCAACATCGTTAGGCGTGCTAGGAACACATAAACTAAAAAGCACTTTATGAATTTCCTCACTGACCGATGACAGTAATATTGCTCTTTTTTGAATGTTGTTTTCGATTGAATTGGCCAAAAAAAAATTTGTTAATTTTGACTCGAAAATTGTAATATCCATACCTGTTTCAAATGTTCCTGGTGACCCAATAACTTGATTGAAGTTCATTATAGACTCAGGCTTTGGAGATGTCATTTTGTATTAGTATGAATACACTTAACACTTGAAACTTCTAAAGCAATAATGATTACGATTAAACTATTGTTATCTTCGTCGCCAATTTGTTGTGTATCATTAATATGAATAATAACACAAACGTGAATTATAGTCTTTTATTGTCAAACATATAAATCGTAATGACGTACATTAATATTGTCTACTTGCTAATGACCGATGGACAATCCCCACCGATCGTAATATGATACTTATGATTATTATTATTAATATAAACGTTTAGTATACAATATAAATTATAAATGCTGAATATGCAACATATACGAAAATTGATTCTGAGCGGAGACGGTATGTCAGTCTATTTTAAATTATATTTTGTCAATATTTGAGCTTTAAATGCTTATAAAAAAAATTTGTGACTTCGGATTTTTAATATTTTTCATATATTATTGTAACAATATATTAGAAGCCTACTATTAAATTTTCAAGATTTCTTATCCAACAAATAACATTTTATTGACATTTATAGAAAAAAAAACTGAAAAAATTGGAAACTGAAAATGTCCGTTAATAGCTCAAAATAAGTCAGAATATTTTGAAAATACTGTGGTGTGTAGAAAATACTTACGTATACATTCAGTCAAAATTTCATGTATCTACGGTCATTTCTTTTGGAGTTATTACAAAAACCAAAATTGATTTTGTCGAAAATTGGTTTTCCGTAAAAATTCCCGTTTTTTCCTTAATGTTTTAGATTCTGAGCGGAGCGATGAATGTATTGATTTATGGTGAGCCGTTTGATAAGTATTATGCAGATCTTCGAGAATTCGTTAAATCATGTGAGCTTGACACTTGTGAAGATAAATTATTAAAAACTCAGAGAAGAACTAACTTTAGAAAAAACTGTTAAATACTGTCAAATAGTGGAACAGTCTTAAGTTAATCGTAAACTTATCCAGGAAGATACAAAAACACTTCTCAACATTGAGGCAGAACAACATAAGTGGTAAAATCAGTTCAGCGGAGGAGTGAAATCTAATTTTAGAAAACCAACTCAACATAAGCAGTCAAACGGAAAAGGTTAGATGGAAAGGTAAATAGTCACTGTAAATGTAAAGCAAGTGTTCAGTCCAATTTTAAAGAAAAAAATGTTAAATTTATTAATGATTGTACAAGGTGTGGTAGTCGTATAAAGTGAATGATTGTCCTGCGTATGGTAAAATAAGTACTCAATGTGGTTTAAAAAATCATTTTAGACATAAATGCAGAAAAGGAGAAATAAGTGATTTAAAAATTAAAGGTCAAATTAATAATATAGAAACAGATAATATGTGTGTATCAATTGATACTTTGGAAATAATAAATACTGAGAATAATGTGATTAACAATAATAAATCTTGGATTGAGAAAATTAGAATAAATTGCATGGAAACCAAATCAAATTAGATACAGGTGCTGAAATCAATGTAATATCAGTAGAAATGATAAAGAAAATGAATGACATACAGCTTTGTGAAAGTAATGTAACAATTAAATCATTTGGAGGGTACATAACTAAATCCAAAGGCAAAGTGACACTGGAGTTAGAAAATAATAAAATAAAATTATATAGGTTATTTGAGGTTGTAGAATATGAGGGACTACCGTTATTAAGCTATGAGGCTTGCGTGAGTATGCAGTATAAAATTCCAGAAATTAGTAACATAAACTTTTCGTTTACTAATAATGAAATGAAAGAATTTATTGAGAAAAATATTAGTGTATTAAGATACATCAGATTGGAAACTGAAAATGTCCGTTTACAGCTCAAAATAAGTCAGAATATTTTGAAAATGCTATGGTGTGTAGAAAATGCTTACATAAAAATTCAGTCATAATTTCATGTATCTACCGTAATTTCTTTTAGAGCTATACCAAAAACCAAAATTTTGCGGGTTAAGGTTTTGCGTAAAAATTCCCGTTTTTCCTTAATTTTTCATTTGTTTTTCACGGCGCTCATGAAAACTACTGTGAAATTTTGACTTTTGACCTCCCAAAGTACTAACTAGATTCACTTTCCTATCAGAAAAAGTACTATTGAAGAAAATTGAAGCATTTTTACTGTCCTAAAAGGTGATGACAGACACAATAAAAAATAAAAAATTAAAAAAATAAATAAATAAACACACATCATTATAAAATCAATACATTTTTTTATAAGCATTTAAAGTTCAGACATTGAAAAAATACATAAAAATGACGAAAAAGTGCAATTTACTATTTTGAGTTAGAAATTCATAAAAATTTTACTTTTTATATCTAAGGTTTGAAAATGTAATGCAAGATCCCTCATAAGTTTGCCTGATTTTATCAATATAAAAATGTTTATAAGCAAGTCAAAATACATTTTTATGAGCATTTTAAGTTCAAATTTTTACAAGATTAGATATTCATTCGATTTCTCATGTAGCGATTTTCTTATTTTGTTACAATTCAAAAATGAATAACTGTAGATACATGAAAATTGCACTGAATGTTTAAATTGGCATTTTCTATACATCATCTAATTTTGAATATATTTTGACTGTTTTTGAGCTTTTTAAGAACCATTTTAACTATCAATTTTCCACAGTGGTGATAGGAATACTATTTAATTTAATAGTTATTGCACAGGATTGCAAATATGGTTGACAAAAGTTTGGGAGAGATTGAAAGATGATCGACGATTTAATCAGAATGGCAACTCCACCATGCGCCGTGTTGTCTGGATGATTGTTTTTTAATAATTTGTAATCTGGGATGTAGATGGATGAGTATTTAGTGAAATGGGTTTATCTTCTCGTAACTGATATGTATGGTATTCAGTATTGCTTTCTTTAAGATAGCGAATAAGTACTCTATAAGAATCAGGGTTTGTGGTTTGAATTTTTAGGTGGTCACCAGCAGATTTGCAAAAGAAATTTTAGACTCCAATTAGTTCGATTAGTACAGAGTAGAAGTTCAGAAAGTCTAAAATACCTTTCATGAATATCGGAAGAGTAGGTTTGATATGTTTTTACTGCATTTGGTTCATCTGTAACAGCGGGTGTAACGGTATCCATGAGTCATGACTGTCGGTTCATTTTGAGTTAGAAGTTCATAACGGTTGCGTGTAGTAAAAATTTTTTTGTTTTGTGAACCTACGGTCTTAGGCGAAGTTTTGTTAGAAGACGTGTCCGATGAAGAACTTGATAAATTTCTTTTGGATTTGGATGTCTGCGTTTGTCAGCCAACATTTGCTTGGCTATTCATATTACTACCTTGAGTACTGCAGCGGTTAGAGTTAATGGAGTTACTAGATTTTGCAGGAAATGATAAGCGAGCAGGCTGTATACTGATGTTTACTTAAAGCGCGATTCACACTAGTACGACACGACACGACACGACACGACACGACACGGCACGACACGACAAAATATTATATCCATATAATTGAATACGGTAATTCACACCGATCCGTCAAGCTCCGCAACGACACCACACGACACGACACGACACGACAAGACATTCGAGCAAAGAATGTTTTGTCGGTCTGTCGGTCCCTGTCGGAATCAATTTAGTTGAAATATACATATTTTTATGTACTCATAAAATCAAATTATTATATGATTATAATATAACTCATAAAATATTATTTATCAATAATTGAGTATGTAATAATTTGTTGAGAAGTTTCAGAGTACATTGCGCACAAACTCGTCGAACACTTGATTTATATACATAAAGATTATATTATATTATACAATAATATTATAATTAATAGACATATAATAGACATAGTACATAGATACAGTCTTTATATTAGATTCGACTATAAAATATGGTTTATATATATAAATTATGGAATGAAAGTATAAATAATATGTTGTTTATATTACTCAAAATAGATAGGCACTAATCATAGTATGTACAAAAATAATCCCATTTTTAATTGATTATTGGAGTGGTCGGCATATCTTACGTGAGCAAGGTCACGGACCGCTGCGCGACGCACGCGATACCACGATAACGCAAACGTGTTATCTGAGGACGGGGCGACGAGTGACGACTGTTAGATAATCGCACTTATAGTAAAACGTTAGAAAATAAAATTGCATTTTGTAAAGCACACGAATGGAATGGCATACTTACAAGTTCAAATTAAACTAATAATTTTGATTGAGATGAACGTTAGCAATTTTTACGTATTACTTTGAACAAAAACGATTGCGATGAGCAAGAACGAAAACGAAATTTAACGGAGTTAAATAAATACGTGTGCATCGGGCGCAGTGCGAACCGGGACTGAAATTACATATTAAAATCAATATTAACGAGTAAAAGTATGTATTATAATATTTGTCCAGCTTCACTGATAATTTTAGTTAATAATTAAATAATATGGATAATATTAATTCAACTTAGCAGCTACCGTAAAATAACAATACCAATATAATTTAAAATATCCTAGACTGACAAACCACCTCCGCTCAGAATCGTTTTTCGTATACAATGATATTATATCATTGAATCCAAATTTAATACCATCCATTATACAGTGACTTACTTGTAACCTACTGCGGTGCGTTTGACTTGCATACTTATTATTTTATCAGGTGTTAAACAGTTTAGAAAAATATCGAGTACCAAGACAATTTTTTATGAACTTATGAATATTATAGGTATAAATTTAAATGGCTCAAAGTTTTTAATAGTTGTTTATCTATATATTTATAATAATAACGATTATACACATGTGTTTAAAATGTAGAGAGCGTTTGACTTGCATACTGATTATTTTATCAGGTGTTCAAAAGTTGAAAAATATCTAGTACCAGCAAAAATGTAATTAATATTATATGCATTTTAACATTTTTATTTTTAAGCCTAAAGTTTATAAAGTCGACTTGTTAATTTGAGGAGAATAATTCATATTTGAAAAGATATGTAATAAAAACAATTTTTCTATAAATAATGATGGAGAAAAGGTAATTTGGAATAATATAAAACTGTTGAGAGTGGAAAAAGCACAACCAAATACAAGTTTATACAAAACAAGTTTTTCAGATACAGAATTCAAAAAAATTTATTTATACCATAATTGAGCTCATAGTAGAAAACCATAACTCATTAATTAGACATTGAAACATTTGAAACAAGCTTATACACAGTAAAACAAAATTTCAGTCAATAAAAACAGAATCTCATGTCACTGTGTGACAATAACTACATACCAAACATATACTATAATTTTTATAAAAGTTTAGAGTCTTAACTATATTATTTCATAATAATCATTTTTTTTGCCAGAAAATGAAAATGTTTTATTGCGAGTTGCCTTTTTTTATCAATGTATTGTTATTATTTTTATTTTTTTCAATTATGAGGTTATTCATTTTTATTTTATTTAACAATACTGTTAAAATATAATGATTGGTTATTTGCATTATTGGTTTTAATTTATTTTTTAATAATTACCTAGCATGGTTAAGTTTTGAAAATGAGTTTATTGTAATTTATGTAATTTATAGTTTGAATTTACAATATGTTAATTTACCACTCAAAAGAAAGACACATATAGATAAAAACTGATTATTTCAGTCATTAATAGTGACATAAATCATAACGTTTTCAAACATTGGTTAATAACATCAATAATAATACACCAAAATTATAATCCACGAAGTCTTATTAAAAGCAATGTTATTTAACATAATTCCATCAAAACAACATAAAAATCTAATACAAATTTGCATTGTTGTCTACTTTTTAAACCTTAGTTAGCTGATTATCAACAGTTGTGTTTTTTTGAGTTGTGTCACTATTCTTTCAACAACGCGTAGGTATTTATTATACCAGGCTCAAACATCAACTTTAGATTCTGATTGATTTTACAATGATATGTGTTTTTTTTTATAAATTTCAATCGATTTAATGTCTTCCACACAATGCCATTGTTGCTCATTAACTGTTGTTATTTCAATTAATAACACATGGGAATTAGCTCTGTTGTATAGCAGGTGTCGAGTCTTGTAAGTTTTTGAATAAAAATACGCAATAACGTATTTTAAATAATCTTTAAGTAGGAATATAAATTTATTTTTGTGAACATGATAACTATTAACATGAGTCCTGATGATTGTATTACATTTCGAATTTTCATACTTTATTGTAGTTAAATAAAAAATAGAATATAATAGTGTGCGGAATCAATTAGTGTATTATCATATTTTAGACAACTATTTATGGCTGATACAGCGAGATTATCTTCAATCTGATTTTCACTAAGTCTTCTTTCTAGTCGTGGTGACATAATTAAAAATATCTATTCTTAAACGTGGGCTTTATTATTATTGAAGTATAACTTTTTCTTGCCTGCGTCATTATGCTATTGTGGCATGCGCTGGATTTAATATAAAAAACACAATTATTTACTCAGTCGTTAACAAAAATAATACATGTGGCGTTCACCGAATGTTCATATGAATAATATTTATTTTGTGCTGAGGGACATGGGTTAGAAGCAAAAAGCTACTATGAAATAATTCAACAAATACTAGTTACTTTATTTTATTCATTCTTCAACGTTAAACGTTCAAGTTCACATTAATTTTTTATTATTTTATTATATTCAATCAAAATTATGTTTCTTATGCCATGTTTAAAAATGTTTACGATTCTAGTAATTGCAATTTGGGTTATGCCTGCAGCTTCTTCCAATGAGACAAACAATTTAATAAGTATGTTTTATATTTATTAATGAACAATTATTTTATTTGTATTATAAATGTTTATTGTGTTGGTATTTATCAGCAGTGTTTTGTATTTTTTTTTAGAATTAATTTAAAAATATAAACTTATTAGTATTATGTTATTATTATCTTAGATAAAAAAAAAAAAATATTAGTTATACCATTTATTAGATTTGTATTGTATACAATGTAGAGATAGTAAAAATGTTATACCTGTCTACAACTTAAGTGTTTTTAAAAAATGTATGCTATTTGATTTTAGAGGAAACATTAAATCTTATCTAAATCAAATTCGTATAAAATAATCCTAGTATATCCATCTGAAGTATACCTATGAATAAGTTATTAGTTATTACAAATGTTATAACTTATAAGTTATGATGCATACAATTTGTTGAAAAATTAGAGAAAATTTGCTTTAGTCATGACTTAATATTCTCAACAATTACATGGTTAATTTTTTTCTACATATGCATAGAACATAATTCAAAAGTTGTTTAAAAATGTAATGAGGCATATAAATATAAAATAATAGAATAATGGTTAAATTCTTTTATACCTACTGCCTAGTCTTATTATTAAATATGTGAAAATTATTTTATCGTAATTTGTAGAAGTAGAAAAGATTGAATAATAAAAACGTTTTTTTTCTTTTTAGAGTATTGCCAAAGTAATATTTTAAATTTATATTTTTTAAATAAAAAGTGACTTTTAATATTAAATTTATGATATTCTACCTAATTTAAATAATTTAAAGGTTGGTTAATTATATCATGCATTCTTAATTAATTATGACCGAGATTAATGACCATTATTCTAATTGATTTTCCATTAAAACAAAGCAATAAATTCTTAATCTAATTTTATTGACCTTGATTTCTATATTATTACCTATTGTGATTAATTTAATATGGATAATTTCAAAATTTAATAGATCTTCTAAAATTTTCTGGATTTCATGGTAAGTTAATTGTAATTAACAGGTACCTAAGTAGATTTATTTTTATTAAGTACATCCTTTTTGGAAGTAAATTTGGTTTAATTATAATTATTGATTTTATGATCTTTAAGGTAATTTTAAGCTATTTTAATTAAAAAGCACAAGAGTGTAATTTGTGATATCTGTTTTTGTTCAGTTTGAGCCATCGACGTTTGGTATTTCCAGCTTCATTGTTGTAATCCAGAAGGGTTTTCTTGATTTTAACCTGAGGTTGTGCATATTACTCAACATTCGGTATTATAGCGAAGATTGAAACTAACCGACTTGGTTAATGGTTCTAAATAGTGCCTCTTTCCTCTGCGGGGCTGTTGGTACAACATTAGTTAATAGTGGTAGCCATCCCACAGGCGTTCTTTCACTATTCCACTGATTATCCTCTTTATTTTATTTAGCTAGCAGTCTACTTTTTTTAAACATTATCCATCCAGCTTGAGCCCAAGTAAAAAACAGGTATCTGAGTTGTACAATTGAAAAAAATATAATATTTTATCATCTTTAACAGTACTACCTACAAATACTTTTTGTTTGTGATTGTTATTTATTTACTTTTTAAAGCTATGTGCTTGTATTATTTATATTTATGAATAAAATTCTCCGGTCACAGTGTTTCTTATTGAACTCTTCTGAAACAGCTGTACCGATTTCCATGAAATTTTTGGTGTATATTTGGTAGGTCTGAAAATAGGTAATTGGCTTTTTTTTTAACACCCTAGATTTTATGGGTGGCCCACCCAAATATTTTTTATTATTTTTTGCAACCTTAGGGTTGAAATCTTTCTCGCTCAGTGGTCGATAATTGATCGATCGATAATTGATAGGTTATTGGTGACAGAAATTTATGAGTCACCTTTAACATAGAAAACAACACGAAGTGGGGATAAGAAAGAAGCCGCTACAGAAGAACTCATGTTTCAGTTAATCTCATAATAATTAATTGATAGTAGGTACTCCATTGTATTAACTTTATTAATAATACGATTATTCTCAGTGTTATTTGGTAGGCGTGAGAATAGGTAGTAGAGTATTTTTTACCCTCCTTCCACAACCCGGGAGGTGCTCAAACAAGAATTTTGAGATTTACGGTGGACTTTTTTGTTTATAAATGGTTGCTAGACAATAGTATTTATTATTTGGTAATAATTTTGCACATTTTTTTCATTTTTTACTAGCAACGAAGAGCACGGGATCATTTAGTATAATAAAATATGCATAAATTACTTATCATGGTGCATATTTTGTGTCTAGCACAAAAATCATCATGTTTTTTTGAATTTTTATTCTAATGTAACATCGTATTAATGTTTTGTATGATGACCAGTAGGTAATATCTAAATATAAGTTAACTTACGGAAGTGGAATTATGGAACATTGGATACAAGTAAAACGTACTATTTAACAGAAACTCGAACTCAAACAACCATCTTCCTACCCTAACAAAATTCATAGCGTGGAACTGTAACAACTTAAAAATAAAACAATAAATTCTTCTTTATTCGATTTTATTGTATAAGTACATATTTCACTATAGTACATTGATATGCGTGTACCTATAGGTTTCTAAGTTTACTCTTTAGAACTGCATTAGAGAGCAGTTAAGATACAAAAGTTTCAATGAATAATATGCTGCATAGACGTTTAGTACTCATAGGTAATAATGTATAATATTAATAGATATCATACTTGAATATATAATTTCAGATTCAATTAAAGATTATAACATAGCAATGGATTATCGTATGTATTTGATACTATACAATTAATTAGTATGATTATAAAATATAAGCAATTTAAAAATTCAAATATAATATCATAGGCGCAATCAACATTTTCCTGTATCTTTTATCTGTTGATGTTTACCGCCAAATTAAATGTTATTTTCTGTATATTTTTAACTCATCCAATGATAAAGCAATCATGAATTTCCAAACAAAAGATTTAATATTAAAAAAACACTTTTAAAATATCTATCTACAATGGAATTTAAATATTTTAGAACTAATTCCATTAGTTAAAACGTTTGAAATGGACACTTAAATATTTTAATATTCACCAAAAGTTTGTTTCCGATGCAAATAATAAATAGTAGTGATACAAAAACAAATGAAGGACCATTTTTTATTATAATTAATTGATTATTTTTGTTATTTAGGTACATACTGTACGTACTTGAGTGTTTTTTATTATTTAAGTGTTATATTAATGAATGTTTAGAATAAAATTCTGTAGACTCTAGACAGTAAAAACCTACTTAATATATTATGTACTGTTTTAAAATCTGTACCTTTATATAATACAGCAACCTGACTGACTGATGTATCATAGCACAGCCCAAACAACTGGTTATATAAGCTATATTTATTTTATCACCCACCTCGCTGTGTTCTCAATCTACACAGGGTTATTCAGATGATATATCTATATGACAGGTTAATTATTATTTAGCTATTAGTTATTGCTAGAGCTAGGAGTTTGAAGCATTTGCATTTTTTTAATGGAAATCCAGGACATGGCTCATCAAATACAAAATCTGATTCATACATCGAAGAGTTCAAATAAATCATTTTTTTTTTTGCATTTTTTTGCATTTTCTTATGATATTCGTAAATAATTGCATTTTTGGTACTTTTGTGTCAGTTTCTTACCTTTTTTTTTTAGTTTTCTTTATTGAATGCATATTCGACATTTTTGAAAATTTACGTATCTACATGTTTATAAATTAAATGTTAAATTACAATATTATATATATTATGTGTTTTCAAAATAAAATATATATTTTAATATTTCAAACATTTTATCATGGAAAATGGTAATATTAATGTGCAATTTTAAAGTTTCTATTACTGTTAATACATTTACAGTGACTTTGAGATGGATTTTTTCAAAACATGGTTTTGAGTAAAAATTCCTCATTGTCATTCTTTTTTTTTGTATTTCCCAAACCTTTCAAAAAAAATTGGGATTTTTCAACCCTGATATCCTGGTGGAACCAACTTAATTCACATCCTTACTGAAAAAGGTGATGATGTAAAAAATAGGATAATTTTTACTTCATTACTTACCCATGTTGATGAAAGACAGAAAAAAAATACAAATCATTATTAAATCAATAGATTGAGAAAGTATACAAACAATAAAAAATGTATACTGACTTGTGTATTTCATTTATGAGTGTCTGACAATGTTATCAATTTAAGGGTAGTTTTTGTAAATAATAGATCTTGTTGGTAAACTGAGTAGTTAATATTTGGAAGTATTTTTCTATATATTCGGCAAAAACACATTACAATTCAATGCTACTAAGTATTCTTGAAACATTTTACACATAAGTTAATTTTAATAATTTATCAATAGGCGTGTTTTCACGTTTAACTTGTTTATATTTTTAATCAGAGTGTTAATACGATTTTTGTATTTTGTCAAAGACTCGCGAAAATGATGTGTTTGTGGTTATTATAGAGATAGAATCTCTATAATATAATCTCGAATAGATAATCAGTAGATTTATTTTGTGTATTATCAATAACCAAACAATATAACCATTTTGTTTTGATATAACCAAAACCGCGAAAACGAATTGTTTATAAAATATATTAACTAGCAGATTATATTTGGTTGATCACGAAAACACGCCTAATATCGTAATATAGTACAGATTGTAAGTAGTTGTCTATAATTTATTTATAGTACCTATTGATAATAATTATGTCATATGCGGTTAATATAAGATTCCGAATGGAACGGACCTTTTCCGGTAACACGATTGCGAACGTTTTTGCCTGCCTTTAATCGTGCGGTGTTAGTCAATAACAAATTTTTAAATAATAATTTTAAAAATAGGTAATCAAATAGTAATAATATGAGGGTTTTCTGCTATTACGCCGGGCGATAAGTGATAACTACCAATGGTCCAGAGAGCTTTCATAGGACATACTACAGTGGTCAGTTGTATAGCCCTCATCATGCAACACACCGTCGTGATATCAGGGTTAAAAGAAACGCAAGCTCAAACTTTGACAATAATAAATTAAATTAAAAACAACGAACATAATCCTATGGCCAAAAAAGATAAATCTAAAATCCAAAGACCCGGCAGGGTCGCGCTAAGTATAAAAAAAAAACGCCTTAAAATGAACGCATCGGCAATCACAAGGCGCGACAACTGCCGGGTATAATTACAGGAAGCATCGGAAATCACGAAAAAAAATAGTTGTCCATGCATACCTAATTTCTTGTAGAATAATTTAGTTTGACAATGCACCAATCTTATTGGAAATATTCCATAGCTCAGAATGCTGCACTTTTTTTATCCAATCTGAACATTATAAATGGAGTTATAGCTAAATAAATTATGAATTTTTATGGTAAAAAAAAAAATTTTATTCGATAATATTCCCTGCGGCTCGCATGAAGTTCCCCGCCCACTGAGGAGATACACGCACGCACTGACCGTTGTGCGTGCTTTGTGACAGCGCTTGCGGCGGCGGTGTTTTCAGTTAATACGTAACGGCTAGCGTATAATATATTATTCAATATTGTTCTTTCTTGCGTCGACCGCCGGTTAGGTTATATATATATATATATATGGTTATATATATATATATGGTTATATATATATATATATATGGTTATATGACCAGCGTTATATGTTCAATTGACAATAATATTATGGCAGTCAATCTAACCTCAAATACGCGCACGTTATTTTAACTGTTTATTATTTTATGTATTTTATACATAACATTTTGTATTATTATTTTAACTGTGTGTTATTAACTGAGTAGGTACTTACTGACTTCAGTATCGAAATACGTACACATTAAATTTTGAGAATGACTCGTTACTCTTTAAAAAAAATAAGACATAAACGTCGAAAAAACTACTTAAATCGTCAGAATGAAGCTCTCGTTTCAAAAAATGTATAGAGCTGTTCATAAATCCCAACCAGGTACGTGTAAAAAGCATGATGTCTTGTTTGCATTTAAAGGTTCACTTGAAAAGTGAGACTAATAAATTAATACCCAATTTGAATCTTCCTCTCGGGAAAACTGGACCCATTATTGAAAAAATGATCAAATGGGTTTTAATTCAAAGAAATAGCAGTATAAAAATGTATACTAAAAATGTTAAACTCTTAAAAACGCATATTTCAAGTATCAACTACACAGTGGCTGTGCCAAAAAATGAACAATTAAATTTTGATTTATTGTGTTATATACTAGGTCAGTCAAAGCATAGCAAAAACACTGAACCATACTTTTTTGAATCTGCTTATAAAGTATTACCTGAATCATATTATAATGAAAAAATTAGTGATATCCCAACAAAAACACTACGCCAACTCCGTGTAAAAAAACGCTCAGTATAAAAAAACGCTCAGTATAAAAAAAACCACCTCAAAAAGTTGTGATATCATTTTATAGCTATGTATTTAAACTATAATATAGGAATAGATATATTATTATAATTTATTTTAAAATTCACTGCTTATAAATTGAAATTAGCTGGTGACATTATTTAAGACTCATGAGAATTCATTTATATAAATTAATTGTTATGAATAACTAATTAAGTGTTATAATTTTAAAGTCACCAGCTAAGTTCAATTTATAAGCTGTGAATTTTAACATAAATTATAATAATATATCTATTCCTATATAGTTTAAAATAGTTTAAATACATAGCTATAAAATGATATCACAACTTTTTGAGGTGGTTTTTTTTTATACTGAACGTTTTTTTACACGGAGTTTGGCGTAGTGTTATTGTTGGGATTGAATTAACATTACAAAATTATAATGATTATAAAATACACAAGGATCTATATTTATATTTAAGAAACACTGGAAATTCCTACTAGGGAAAAAATTTAAAAAAAGCAAATATGTAGAAAACAATTTTTAAAAACCATTATTTTGTTTGTATTATTTTATTTATTTTTCAACTTTTAACGTAACACTATAACACGTAGATTTTGTAACAGTATTATTAATATTTATAGTTAAATTATATTTTATTTTATTTTAGTTTGTAACGTAGTAATGTTGTTGTTTTCATTGTGTAATTAATATTAATAGTTTTTATTAAAAAAAAAATATTTTGTAAACTTGACAACGTGGTCTATAAAAACGTTCGCAATCGTTCGTTTTTCAGCTAAAAAACCAAATTCTCTGATAAGCGTCATTCGTTCGCAATCGTGTTATAAAAAAGGTAAAGCGTTCGCAATCGTATTGTATCCGTGATCCGTCATATGCAAGTCGTGGAATAAGATTACTGAAAATAGGTACTGTAGTAATACTAGTGTAGGTATAGGTAGGTTGAGTGTCGCCATTTTAATAAATATCACAAAACAATTAAATCCCGTAAAAATTTAAGTATGAGTATCTGTATATTTGGTACAATATACTTTTTCACATTATGTATCATTTGTTTAATGCGTTGAAATATGTTAACACTGTTAATGAACAAGTTGCATAATCGACAACTATGAATAAAACTAAGCTTGACCCAAAACAAAATATTGGAATATTAATAATAATAATAAAATAATATGATTCATTATAAACTGTATTTTTGTTTTTATAGTAAAAAACAGTAAATATATTTTTGATTTTTATAATTTGGCTTATTGAGGTTGTTACAAAAATAGTATTTGTAAGGGTGTTAACAATTGAAACTCTGAACTTCTAAATTGTACATAGTATGAAAGTTCATTGATTTCAACCTCAACGAAATCATTATAAAATTTAATTAACATTATTTATGGCTTTTTTTAGAGGGGAGTGGTATGTCAAATATCTATCATCTTTCATAATATTATGTTTAATAAGTTTTATTCCAATAAATATAAAATAAAAACAATTAATCACACATTTTTGTATTTTATAATCTAGCTGCATTACAAGGTATACAATTGTTGTGTTTTTTATTGTACGTTGGAACATTACATATTTGCGATCTATACGTAATGTATTACTTTATGTGATATGTTTCTACGTACCTACCTATCCTTATTGTACAATTCATTGTTTTCATTATTTTCACCATAGCCATACAAATTATACAAAAACAGGATACTTTTTAAATGAAAACAATCAAATCCGTTGCATAACTTTTGTTAATTTACTTTTTTAATTATTTAACGTCCAATTTTCACAATTGATTCATAGCCCCTTATTTTGTAGTATTTTAAGTATGATTTCTTACTCCTAATAGTACAAAAAAGCCTATAGTCACTAACAATAAATAGTTTGCACACATTTATGACAAATTACTGAACAAATTATGATAATGGAATAATGCAACTTTTTTTTTTACAAGCATTTTTGAAAAAAAAATTAATTATTCAATTCTAAAATAAAAGTCTATTATTGTGAAATAATTGAACACAGTTTTCTATAGAGATTTTTTAATAACTATTTTTTTTTCTAGAATCAATTTGTAAGTACATTTTTATTATATTATTGAAATAACAATATATAGGTAGTATCCAAATCAGATTGAGTTTTAAAGTCTGTATTTTATCAATGGTGTCTTTGAGCTTTTGTCAGTTTATGCCAACCATTGACTCATTTGACTTTTCAAAATTATTTCACGCAGATTCTAAAAGCATAAAGTTGGTCAGAGTTTTGAGGGGGGGGGGGAATAAATATTGTACATAACATGCAGGAAATATAAAATTTTAAAAATGGTGTTAAAGATTTAAAAGAAAATCTGAAAATGTATGTTTACAATGTATTATCACTGACATCAGTCAAAAGTCAAAAAATGTCTCTTTGGTCAAAAATAATAAATAATGGAAATGAAATATTATTAATTACATTAAATATAATCATATCATACTTAGCGAAATATAATCTAGAATAACCTTAATAATTTTTATCAATATCCCCTACACCTGAGCTGTGTACCTAATGTGCACTGCACACTGGTATGCAGCAAGCACTATGAAGTTGTGTCTAAATGTGTGAGAGTCTTCCATAGGCGCAAATTCAGTTTTTGATTTGGCGGAGAGGGGCTTTGAATTGGGTTTTTTTTTTGTAGGGGGGTGTAATCATTT
This sequence comes from Nasonovia ribisnigri, assembly GCA_027563435.1. NCBI lineage: Eukaryota > Metazoa > Arthropoda > Insecta > Hemiptera > Aphididae > Nasonovia > Nasonovia ribisnigri. Next base: position 42,690 of record JANEHU010002045.1, read on the forward strand.
TGGGATCTGCCAAGTAAAAACTCCTTCAATCCGACACGGTCGCAGGTTAACGAGTAGTTTATTAAAAAATAAAATAATTACAAATTAATTTGTTTATCAAATATCAATTACTATTTTGTTTTAATAAATAACAATGGCCTTAAAATTAAGACTTATAATAATCATTACTTTAACCTTAAGTTGGAGTATTAAAAAATTACAGTGTAGACTTCAATTTCAGATTGAAGTGAATACTAAGTGCAAATACCAAAGTAGCCCCCCCCCCTTATGACGCCACTGTGTTAGTGTACAACTGTGCTGTGTATGTATTAGGTACCTATTAATAATTTTATCCATTATCTTCAATAACCATTTTTTGATAAAGAGTGATTGAATATCAATGATCGGAAACATAAGACTACCTAAATTGTGCTGTTCATGTAAAGTATTTCTTTAAGTATGAAAAGTTCTTTTCCACAAAAATTATGTTAAAAAAGAAAATTTCGGTTACATGTTATTTTTAATTTCTTTTAATGAATAGAAAGTAAGGTGGATTCTATGAACCAAAAATTAAAAGCACATACCCTACAAATGAGAAACACTTGAATTAATTAGAGTTTATTTAACAATAAGAAACTAAAATATGAAGACGATTGTAAATAGTCGTGGAATGTAGGTAGTCCAAATTCTTAGTATAAATACATCAGAGTTCATCATTTTTCATTAGTGGTATCTAGAATAAAGCAAAGGTGGAAAACTGTACATTTCATATTGTTTATAATCGTATTAACTATTGAATATTACAATATATATTTGCAGATAGAATAGGTAAGTGTTTTATGTTTATTGTCGTTTTTACCACCATAAACCAAAAATTAAAAACACATACCCTTTAAATATGAAGCACACAAAATAATAATGGTGTTTTTAACAATACTCTCAAATGTGAACATAATAATAATATAATATGGGTAGAATATGTTATGATTATGCACAAATTAGAATTCATACATTTTCATTAGTGGAACCATTGATTATAGTATAATGGTTTACATAGTAAATAGTGGTACCTACAAAGAAGTGATTTTATATTATTGTACATCGGTAGTTATAGATATTATTAATAAGTTATAACTAACGTATATTATCTATATTTTTGCAGGAAGTATTTGTAAGTATATTTTTTGTTGATTGTTATATTTTTACTTGATTTGATTTAACTGTACCATATTTAATAGAATAAATTAAATGTTTAAAGTTTAAAACAACATTTTATAATACTCTGAAAGAACTTTTTTTCCCATCATTATAATTATTACTTTAATAATTATGATATTAACATATATATGCTAATATAATATCTATTTATGGATAATATATGATGTACATATTTATAAATAAATCAATCTTTATAAATTACAGTAGAATTGCGTACGTATTTTTTATTTATTTATTTTAATATAAAACAAGTATATGATAATGGTATTTTGTGTGAAACTTATCATTTGATATGATAGATCTAACCTGAGTGATGAAATTATTTTGGTGGACTCCTACCGTGGCCTTCTTTATCTCATGTACCTAGACATAATAACGAATTCAAATCAGTTTTCAGAAGTCTTATCGCGGTATCAGGTCCATCGGTTGTATTGACCATATATGTACATCCAAATGAGCATACTTTGTTTACTGTTGACGTGAAAAAGTTTGACTCGTTCATGCATGTGTGGTAGGCGGTGGTAGCGCTCCGCTATTTCTTTTACACATACGCTCACACACTAATGATCTCCTACTACGCACAAATGTACAATACTTAAACAATACGGAAATTGCCTATTTTTTCTCCTAAAAATCTGTCAATTTACAATCACCTTATATAATATAATGGTTCGCATAATAAATAGTGGCACTTACAAAAAAGTGATTTCATATTGTACTATTTTTTTTTTTGTAGGAAATATTTGTAAGCATATTCTTTGTTGATTGTTTTATTTTTACTTGATTTGTTTAAACTTTATCATATTTAATAGAATTAATTTAATTTTTAAAGTTTAAAATAACATTTTATATTACTCTGAAAGAACTTTTTTTCCAACCTTTATAATTATTACCTTAATAACTATGATATAAACATATAATATATGCCAATATACCTAATGTATTTATGGATAATATGATACATATTTATGAACTAATTAATCATTATATATTACAGTAGAAACCCGTACGTATTTTTAATTATTTATTTTTATATTAAACCAGTACATGCTAATGGTATTTTGTGTTGAAATTATCTTTTAATATGGTAGATCTGACCAGAGCGATGAAAGTATCAGTACAAAAATAATGTATATTTTTGTTTCTTGTGTGTAACTTAAACGTAAAAAAGCTTCTATTTGTCACATTTAGGTTGATTTTTTGTTGGAAACTGTACCTATTTAGTATTATTGGTGGATTAAACTAAAAACAACTTGCTATACAACATAATATTCAAAATACTTGGGATGAACCTACAAAAAAACAAAGGAAAGTGGGAATGTTTTCGCGACTCAAGTTTTCAAAAAATCTAAATTTATTTTTTTAAAAAACAAATATCTGTTGTTCTACAACTATCGGTATTACCAAAAGAAAGTTTCATGAATGAATTATTAGCAGTGAAGAATGGGTAAAGTTAGTAATCGATGGCAATTACCACTTGAGCTCAAAAAAGAACTATTTTATTAATATATCAATTTCATGTGCATCTTTTTGAGAAATTTATAGATTTTTATTTTCAGATTTTTTTTTCAATAACTTCCTACTTTGTTGAACTCTTACCGTGGCTTAATTATCTTGTGTAGATATATTAACGAATCCAATCAGCGTTCAGAAGTCTTATCGCGTTATCAGGTCCATCGGTTAGATTGACAAATGTACATCCAAATGAGCATACTTTGTTTACCGTTGACGTGAAAAAGTTTGACTCGTTCATGCATGTGTGGTAGCGCTCCGCTTTGCAATCTCCCTATAACTTTAAAATGTTACAAATTACATAATAAACTAAATTACAGTTTTCCAATTCTCGTGATTTTGATTCATTTCAGAAAGTTTAAAACTTCAAACCCTTACCTATTATTAAATGGTGACTGTGTATTTTCATTTTTAAACGCAGTCACACTTATGACCTACGAGGACATCGTATCACATTTATCATCCAATAACATACATTTATAATATTAAACATAAATCGAAATACCATTTTAAGTAATTTGAAAATTTCTATAAAAGCACTTATATAGCGTATTATTTAATTGATGTTACTTCAAGTAATATTGCTTGTATGAATGTTTGGCGGAAATTTATTTTTGATCTATAACAAAATAATAAAATTGATTTCGTCGAAAACGTTTGTTACTAACTAGAACCGTATTACCCTCAATGCCTCAATTTTGAATATAGTAGCATTTCATATTTTATAAAACATGTACCTATATATTATAAATACAGAAAAATAAAGCACTCACACATCATTGTAAAATTAATATCTTCAACGCTCTACTTAAAATTGAAAATATATTACAAATTATAGAAAATCTGGCAATAAAAAAATTCATCAAATACCAGTCCTTATAAAATACTTGTAATATAGGCTGAAACACCATCTTCGTAATTCATTTAACATGAATAATCATTGAACTAAAATATTTTACACATAAATTATATTCCTCGATGAAGAAGATACTCGATGTGTAGGTACTGTTCCACAGTATTCCTTTTTTATTTTTCCATTTGTTCGATTAAATTACAAAAATAATCTTCTACTGAATATTTTAATTATAATTATTCATAATAAAGTAACAAACCATAAGTTATTATATTTTATAACTTATATTACCTACTAATAATATCATTAATATTTTTTTTTTTAGTAAAAAATAGTACGTAATTATTTTATTGTTTGACTGAATTAGTAGTTTCATAATTTTATTAGTGTGAGATTTTAAATTTGTACTAAGAAAATTCGTGTGCTTGGAACCAATTAGTGTTAAATCGATTTTCGTTATGAAAATAAAATGTTTACATATTATATTCTAATAGTATGCACACACATAATAAGACGGTCCTTCTCAAGGCTAACAATAACCCAACATACAAACAAAAACCACTGGCAGGCAAATGAATGTATTATGTAACACACTTGCAAGACCAGGAGACACCCCAGTTCTCCCGGAGTGATAAGAGTGGTTATACGGCTGTTACCCCGTGACCAACTTAAGGTGGTGTTGCATAGCAAGTCGAATGATATTTTCGAAATTGTTGTCACTGCTGGATCGCTGGTATATGTTGGTTTACATTTCTTATCATATTCCGGGAAATCTGGTAGGTAGCCGCAAGACCAAACAACGTAGTGATATTCTTGCCTCAACAAAAGTTTAAAAACCAATCAACGTCAACAAACATCAATAAAAGACTATATAATATACAGGTGCATTTCATAGAACAGGTCAAATCACGTTAAAAACTACCATGTAGTCCTTTCTTTAATTTATTACACTCTTTTATTGTCAAACTAATCTTTGATATTGTTTCTACATTATGTTAAATGAATACCGTTGGGTATGTTTGTTATTTTATGTCATATATCATTTATTATTTGAAATAAGCAACGCAAATGCAATTATTTCAATTTGGATTTGACACATTACATTGGCAGATGGATGTTGGATACGAGTAGATACTTATATCTCATCACCATGTAACGGTACACCATCCATCAAAACAGTCCTTTTTAGAACTAAAACAAATCAATCAATCAGAACGCACCATACACAAAATAGCAGTAATCAGAGACCTTTTTCTAAATAAAAGCTCTCTGAGATACAACAATGACCAAAGGTGTACGGCTATGAACAGGGGAGGTCAGGGGGAAGACAACAAGACCCTCTCCACAGCAATAACTCAAAAAACCAACGAGCAACACCAAAACCCGCACCGACCTTAAACACAAACAACACGACGGCTAACGCAGTAGTTTACTAGTCGATACGGCGCACGGGTTATACCTATACCGGCCGTATTATAACCAGAGAGCACCTTCTTCACTCAGTATAATTTCTTCGACCAAACGCTCAACATAGTGCGAAGAACAGAAAAACAGAAGGACTGTCTGAGCAAACATATACAAGACGCAGCATAAGGAGAACACCGGCGGAAATGTCACCGACGAAGAATCATCGTACAAACCCGTGAGCAACCCGTTCGGGCATCGCCACACTTACGTTTGTACGAGATTGCGACAGCATAGAACAGCCAGACCCACAACGAACCTGTTTCCTCGTACGAGACCGTGAGCAACCCGTACAGGCGTCACCACACTTTCCTGTACGAGTCGACGCAGTGACCAACCCGCAAGGAGGGCGTCGATATTGACGACCGGCGCCCGGGAGACACTTCCTCGCACACATCTGCGAACGTAACCCGTACGGGCATCGCCGCACTCAGTGTGTACGAGTCGATGAACCTAAGCACATTCACCGATCAAGGCGTCGGACGGTCCGACCGGACAACGAGCTGTCCTCTACGGACAGCCTGGTACCGCGCCACTCGAGAGACCATCAGGAGCTGTCGCCTTCGCCCAGGGAACAATACGTGAAGTATTGCACAAAGCCCGGAGACGCATCCGGCAATCCCCGGTTCATTCCATAGAGGAGAACGCGAGAACATCTGACAGAAGGACCATCCGATCCAGGACCAACGGTACTGCCACTAGACGTATCACTAGGCGCGTCTAAAACCCACTGTCCCCCCGGCCGCTTTTGAGAGCCTGCCTTTCCGGGTCAGATTCACGATAGCAGTCGCTTCATAGCAAGACACTATCCGTGGTCGACCCTGTACCACAAATTGAACCCCTTTGTATATAGAACCCCGATGTATAGTAGGACGTAATTTATAGTGCGTCGTGTCCACACGCCGTATCTGGCAAGCCCGCTTTACGCCTGGCTGCCGGACTAGCGTAACCGCCCCGCATTTACTGTTATACTATAAATTATTAATATTGATATGGAAATAAATGAACAAGTGATACTATAAACCTCAAGTGTTGACTTAAATCAACGAAGCAAGCCAGAAGGCCACTGTTTCAACCTCCTGCCATAATGCAACACTATTTTAGTGAATCAAAACGATTTAAAAAAATGAAGGATTCAGTGATAACTGCATCTATGTTAATAGTGATATAAAATGTGATCTACGTGGTAAAATAAATTGATGATTTGACAATTGATCAAAAATAACAATATGGGTATGAAAACAGCTGAAATCAGATAAATTAAAACAGTTATACAATTTTAAATTGCTCTCCTGAAGAATTTAATATAATTAGATATTTTATTTGCTTTTTTTGGTTCCAAGTTGACGAAGTGCTAAATACTCGGATTGTCGAATTACTAAAGTTCAAAAATTATATTCTTTCTTTTAATTTTAAAATTTAAATAATCTGTTATAACCTATTGTGTTAATATTTCACAGTACTTTTTCGTCCTGAGTACTAGTGTGATCAAGGGGGGTGGGTGGGGTTCATTGGTCATGCCCCATCATTGGTCTTTTTATTTTGATAGCTAAACGTTTAGGCACATGCACATTTACCTAAAAGCCCACACGATTGGGTACAAATAGACACAATATTTGAAAACATAGAATAAATAGTATTTTATAATTATACCTGGTAAATCAGTCTAATCGGAGAACGTTTAGGTAAACATATTATACAATATAAATAATATAATGCTATAATATTTATCAAACCTATATCAGTATAGTAGGATTCTGCGACAGTTCATCACACGAAATATTATCGCTGATATTTCATCGCATGCTTTTTAATCGTGCATTATTTATCGCGACTATTTCGTCGTGATTATTTTAATCCAAAAACATTAAAATATAAATAAATACCTAAAAAAAACATTTATCATGTTAATATAATGACAATGATAATCCCGACAAATAAAAATATCGACAGTTTACAATACTGACACTTCAAAGTACCTAGCATTTGAAATAATAACAAAGTTAAACACTTTATGTTATCATATACAACATCAATCTAGAAATCTAATAAAAATAAAATACAACAAGAAAGTTTTGAACGGATAATATTATCTAAACCACTCAATTATTTACCTTTAATGAACAACTGAACATTTTAAATGATCAATCGGCGTAACTCCTATGAGATATAGTGGTTACCTACACATGGATGTACCGGGTACATTGTACCCACACATTTTATAATGATTATACTTATACATTATGACTGTATATTTTATTTCTAGAGAAAAGTAAGTTGATTTTATTTTTATTAATAACTTTATTTTATACGTTATGTTAGATGAATTTTACATGTGTACATAGTTACACTGATTAAGACTTAAATACTTTCATAATATTAAATTGAATTTCGATAGAGGGTGTGAATTTACTTTTGAAGAACCTAAATTCAACTTTCAGGATTCTTTAAAATTATCTGTTATATCTTATAGCAGACCAAAACTAATTAATATTAATATTTTATAATTTATAACTAAAATTTTTATTTTTTTCAGTTAATAGCAGTATGTATTCAGTTCAATTTTGTATAACATATTTGTCTTAGAACCATGGAAAATAATTTTTACAATTTGTATTTGTAAGGGAATTGTATATTTTTTTATATTGTTTATTATTTTTATAGTTGTATTTTAGTTGTACCGTATATGACGTATGTTCCTCATATTAGGTACCTTCATATTTTGTATTCCATTTTGCCGAACACAATAACAACTCTAAGGTGCGACGAACATACCTTATAAGTTATAATGGTCATCTTTGTTTATTTTCTAATTTCTTATGAGTGTTAGTGGAGAATAAAAATAATATTATGAACTACCTATATATTTTCTGGTTTTTTTTTTTTATAATTGCTGTACAAACTTATAAATACCGTACATTAAGTATTCCACCATAATAATATGTAATTAAATAATAGATATTACAATATAATCAACATCAATTGAAATTAAACAAACGCTCGACTCCCATCGGTAGATCTTTGTAGGATAATATTAACTAATTTCTATATTTCTAAGATTGTGAAAAATCATCTGTATCTTATGAAATTATTTATTAAATAACACATTGTTTATTATTTTATTCCTAGCTATGAAAGGTAAGTGCATTTTGTATTTATATGAGTATTAAATTTTGCAATTCAATTTATGTGATTTTTGACTCATAACTTTTGTCATGACCACCATCCTCAAATATTTATTTACCCATGAGTAATGATTATAGAAATGAATCCGTTTAGTCTTGTTTGCTTCACACTAACGACACCTAGTTTTTGGTATAACTATTATAATCTTTTCACCTTTTATATCATTTAATCACCGGGTTCATAAACTATAAAACATAAACCAACGTTTCAAAATATATTATTTATTAAATGATTTCAAATTAACTAGTCTATTTAATTCAACGTTTTATAAAAGCATTGTCAATTTTTCATTATCATCATATTGTTTTTTAGAACATATATCATTAAGTACGTATATAACTATAGAATTGAATTTAATGTTAAATGTATTTATAACCATTGGCCAATAATTATTTACCATCGAATTTATATTTAAAACATGCCTTTGAAAATCATTATATTATAATTAATTTAACCATTTCAAATTGATTGAAAACTAATATGGTATATGCTATAAAAATAAAACTTAAAATTAATCAAATATTCAATATTTTTATTCGTGTAAAGAATACTAATATCCTTGTGATATAAAAACAAACATTTTTTACATATAGATATGTTATGTTAAATCTTAAACATTAAACAAACAATTTTAATTTTTAAATAAAAAAATTAATTATCTATAATAGTAGTAAAAAAGCTTTAATTTAAGTAAATAGTTTTAGTATGAAGAATCCTCTAAATGGTTTGTAGCACCAACTTTATTAATTTCTTCGTATGCATCTTATTTTTCATCAAAATTACAAATATATATCTTTATATAAATCTATGGCGTCGATAAGAATATAATACTCCATTCGGTCAATGATAATAGGTACATCTGTGATCACACATTGTCAACTGATATCATAATAAATCAACCTTATTTATAGAATTATAGTAACTGTTATCAAAGCGACAACTTGTTTACTTATCAACTAATTACTGCAATCAGAATGTTTAACACGAAAAATAAGACTATTGAAATGGAAAAGACTAAAATATAGTTGTAAAATAAGTATTTGTTTAGGTATTTCAGTACTTGGAATCGTACGTTACGAGAAAAAAATAAAATAATAGCTTGTATAGTTCACTCCATGGGTAATAATAACACATAATGAAGTGGAACTAACACGTTTTGTAAAAATAAAGCCTATAGTACATAAAAAAAAGTTGTCATATGAATTACAAATGGTTTAGCACGTTTTACAACAACATTAAAAGTACCAAATTTTGCAATAAAACCATTATTAATTACACGTTACGATCTTAAAACTCAATTTATAAATTATTATTTTAAATAAAATATTAATGACAAAAAAATAGCACCATTTAATTTCCCTCCATAATCATGAATAATTCAAATTAGTTTTTAGTTTTGTTCTATAAAAACTAATAAAAAATTCAAAAATGTATAACTAAGATTTGAAGATTTAAAGTTTCAAACAATAGTTGTACATTAATATTCCCAAAATACCATATAGACCAAAATGAATTCGATAGTGGGAGATAGAATCATTTTTAGTGGTGGTGAAGGTAATAAATAATGCCAGCACTTTAATGGCTTTCTGTTTTTCGTATTCATCATACCCAGGATAATGCAACAGTAATAACACAAATTCAGATTAATTTGGTCCATTTAATAATGCGTTTAAATTCATGCTAATGATGGGTTAAATATTGAGGTATTTAGCTAAATGATGGATAAATTAACTCAATTCGATTAAAACGTTACCAGTCAACGTTAAAAAAATGTTTAGTTTTTTGAAGAAATACAAAACACCTATTTTTTTTTTATTAATTAATATTTTATTTATACGTGATAACTAAGAAAACATAATTATAGCGACATAAGATAAGCACTGCTGGAAGCTTCGAATAAATGTGGAGATTCATCAATGTTTACATTTATGATTTATTACCCATATGATGTAGATATTGGTACCAAAAACAATTGGAAATAATTGTCATAATGTAGTTTATTTTTACAGACTTTACACATTGTTACTTAAGGTTTATGAGAGGTATGTACATTGTACAACCATTAACCAGTATGTATTAAAGATTACAATTTATTATAAAGCGGTAGGTACTGTAATAATCAGTGTTGGGAATTATCTAGATAAATTTTTTTCAAATAAATTATCTTTTAAAGTATCTAGATAATTATGTTACGATTTATTTAATGTTTAGCTTGGATAAAAAAAGGCTTATCTAGATAATTTTATATTATAGTGCCCCTGCAAAATTATTAAACCAATGTTACTAAATTTCAAATAAAATATAAATTATTTATAAAATTATAAGAATATATTTGTTGTTATTATTTTCAATCAACGATATTATTACAATAATACCAGAAGCTGCGTGTGGGCGTGCTCTATACATCGTTATCTACAAGCAATAATGGACATAATTAAAATAAATTAGGTATTTGTTTATTTCCCCATTCATTTTAAAAATAAACCAAAATTAAAATCGTAGATACCACATTTGATAATGACTAAAGATTCATCTATACATACAGTATACGAGTATACCCGCTTAGTAACCTGCAGTAGGTACATGCACGTGAAATGTGAATATTGTGAATCAGTAACGACTATCAATTTTAAAAATTTGGCGACATTTGCCATTATACTGATATAAATCGAACTAAATAAATAAACACTAAATAACAATACAAATAAGTTTTAAAAAATGATAATTATCTATATTTTTCATAGACCTTATACTAATAGACATGAATTGCCTATAATGCTAGCATTATGAGAAGCATAGAAACATGTCGCAGTGATGAAGCCCGTCTTGACAGCAGGCGTGTATATTTACAATTATTGTATACTGTAATAATATACAATATTATACTATAATATTATGTACAGCTACACTATAATATCGATTCCTGAGTACGGAATAATTATTAAAATATGTGATAACAAAATATTAAAATTTTATTCATATGATCAAAGATTACAATTAAAAATAATAACTTAATTAATGTATATCTGTTTTGAATACAATAAAAAGAAAATCTTATAAATAATGTACAATTTTAACACTTATTAATATTATATCATTGCACACAGTATTTAACTATTATATAGGTACTTCCTCATTTACAATTTTATTTTTAATCATTTGTTAATGTTATTAGTTTGGTAAACTTTTTTCTAATGCTAAGTCTTGGTGTCAGTTATTACTTATTACTTATTAAGTAGTAAAGTAAACTAAACTAAAACGAATAATTTGTTTATTCAGTCCATCGTTGTAGTGATAATACGCAGACGCTGGTATCATATCAATGCGCTATACAGTCACTGTACGGTACCGTACTACCGTATACGAGTAAACGAGTAAAGAACGAGCGCCCTCTATATTGCCACGCTCCGCCGACACTAATCTCCTGTCTATTAGTATAAGGTCTATGATATTTTTATCTAGATAAATGTATTGTTGTCTTTATCTTTATCTAGATAATATTTTGATAAAATTATCTTATCTTATCTAGATCATTTTTTGGATGTCTATAGGCACAAATAGTATTGACGTCACATTGTCTATTGATAAGACTGACGGTTCAAAACAAACTGTTATCACGGTTCATTCCATAAGAAATACATAGGCCGAAAATAATGTTTGAAAAATTTGATTTTTTTGGTGTTTGTATTTTTTTCTTAAAGTTCTAACTTCTAAAAACGTGTTCTTTACAAGTTTATACATATATACCGACCAAAAATATGAAGCTAAACCATTTTTTTGTCAAAACAAACAATTTGTACTATTTTGTACCATACACATTATACACAAATCATTCAGTTAAGTATTAATTATTAAATATTAATAATATCTTATACTATTGCAATATATTGTATACACTATTTTCCCTCCAATTTATGCATTGTATACAGTTTTTATACTTTTTAACTATACCTATTAAAATATATTTATTTGTTGTTTTTCTTTTTGAGCCATCTACTTGTACCTGTTACACCAACATTATATTTTGGTCATCTGTGTGTCAGTTAAGTGTCACTGGTCAGTTTGTTATTTTTTGTTGGACGTGCATCTGCTCTCCTGTCATGTAAAAAGTTTAATAATTTAAAATTAAAATAACATAACTTGTATCAGTTAATTATATAGGTACCTACTACCTATATAATATATTTAACAGAATATAACTATTTAATTTAATTTACCTCACAGATGTAGCCCAAACTTTGCAATCAACATCTTTTGCTGGAAATCTAAAAAATTTGCATGTTTCTCTATTGGAAATGTGAGAACACAACGGAACCCAACATTGAACCATTTTGACACTAAGGTTTAATACAACAACTATTTAACAAATTTAAATTTGAATTAATTATTAACTTAAACGTGTCTATGGTCAGGTCACTTACCTTGAAAAAACTATTCAAATAGTTAGATAACCACTGACCAGTGACACTTAACTGACACACAGATGATCAAAATATAACGTTGGTGTAACAGGTACAAGTAGATGGCTCAAAAAGAAAAACAACAAATAAATATATTTTAATAGGTATAGTTAAAAAGTATAAAAATTGTATACATTAGCATAAATTGGAGGGAAAATAGTGTATACAATATATTGCAATAGTATAAGATATTATTAATAGTTAATAATTAATACTTAACTGAATGATTTGTGTATAATGTGTATGGTACAAAATACTACAAATTGTTTGTTTTGACAAAAAAATGGTTTAGCTTCATATTTTTGGTCGGTATATATGTATAAACTTGTAAAGAACACGTTTTTAGAAGTTAGAACTTTAAGAAAAAAATACAAACACCAAAAAAATCAAATTTTTTCAAACATTATTTTCGACCTATGTATTTCTTATGGAATGAACCGTGATAACAGTTTGTTTTGAACCGTCAGTCTTATCAATAGACAATGTGACGTCATACTATTTGTGCCTATTCCCAACACTGGTAATAGTACCTATAACAGTATAATAATCTGTTGATCCAGTAAATGTTAGGTGAAATGTAAGAATAGGTACCCTCATAGTTTTTCTAGCTCAAGTAAATGGTGGAGCAAGAATAACAGTACATGGGAACATAATTGATTGGCGAGTCCGAGTTGTCATGTGTTGGGCTTGGACACGATTTATTTTTGTATTTTTTTGGGGTTGTTTTTAAATATTTTTGATAATATTTTTCTGTCATGTTAAAAGTATGACTAATTATTTACAAAATCAGGAATTGAAATATGATAATTGAAAATGGCAATATTTTCATTGTAAAAAAAAGTTACAGTCGCTTTGAGTAGGAATAAAATATTGCCTACTTTGCGGTAAAAGTATTTCTTCTTAGCTCATATACCTACGTATACAATCGATCTATACAAAGTTGTAGTAGTAAGACTAATGCACACACTCAACAATTCTAAAATCAAAAAACAAATTTATTTTGCAGAAATGAATCCAGTTACTTACTTCTGTGAAATTAAAAATGATGAAAACCCAACTTATTTTTTACAATTTTATGATTATTAGAGTAATGTTTCAACGTTTTGTCTAACTATTTTATGATAAGTATAAATTAATTTGCAGTCTAATACAATATAAAATTAATTTTAATAATGTTTTTAAGTTCTTATCAACTTCCAATATGGATGTATTGAAACGTTTCTGTTAATTAGAATTCACTATTTTACAGAACCAATATTTTTTCGTACAGAAAAATTAAAATGCATTTACGATGGGATGAATGAAAAACCTGATATTTTATTTCATTTTTTGATTTAGAAATAGTCCATGATATTATAATATACTGCACAAATTTGGTATCTGCACTACTATATTGTAATAACATTTTTCTCAGTCTCTTTATTATATTGTGTAATTACTATTGCTATTATTATTACTATATTGTTAAATGTACTTCCTCATTTATATATTTTTGTATTGATTAGTACCTATGCCTCCATAAATAAACCCATGCATTTTACGCAGGTCGCTTTGAATTAATTAATAAATTATTTACTGCTATCTATCTATAATAGTATTATCTATATTAATATTATAAAGTAGAAATGTTTGGATGTTTGTAACGAATAAACTCAATAACTACTGAACCGATTTCATAAATGGCATTCCTAATTAGAATATTGCATGATCCTATTGTAACATAGGCTAATTTAAGAAGGGTAAATTAAAACCCGGAAAGGTGTTCAAACAGGGATTTTGAGATTTATGATGGAAATATTTGGTGCGTTGGTGAATTGTTCAAAATGTATGTAGATCTTAAATTGTATGAAATAAAAAGAGATTCTTAACAGGCTAAAATCAGGTATATAATAATATATACATAACAATAGGTGTACATAGGGCACCCTCAAGATTATGCTTATGATAATAATATACAGTCTAATAATCATAGACTTATAGAAATAGACGGAACATTTATCCCGAGGACTGGTAGACGCTTGCTAAACGGAGTAAAAGAGATAGCATGAGTTTCATCATAAAGTGAGAGAATTGGTACTGTTCCAAGGACAGCCAATACATAGCATTAACAGCGCACAATGTGAGGACTAAGGTCCACCCATTTGCATGCGTTATCATGTCTAAAGTTCCCTCGATTTTTATATGTTTATGCTTATAATGTTGACAACAACTAGTGCGATGAGAAACTGATAATCATAGGCAATACAAATAATAATAAATAAAAATATTGTACAATAATCACTAACAACAGTGTAAACGATAATAATAACACGTGACCATGACTGGACTGTGTAGATAATTATTCCTTGGACGTGGGGCGATACCGTTGCACTGCAGCTGGCTTCGGCAACGACTGCAACTGGTAGAAATGGATGTTGTATGGAATTTCGATGGAAATTTTTGCTTTTAAATGATTGTTATCGTTTACATCTTACAGATTATAATAGTTTACATTTTTACATCAGTTTGTGTTATAGTATACAGTATACACTATATATATTTATATAAAATTATATGAAACCCGGGGCCATCCAAATGTATGTAAGCCTTAGGGCTCGTTTGCACATTCTGCAAATTTGGTTTTTGAGGCACTGTCCCTACTAACTTTATTGTTTTATTGATAATTATGTTTGTTTGCGAATAAAAATGAATGGACTAAATTCTTTCAAAAAAAAAAAATGTAGTTCTTTAAATGTTATAGCGGTAATTGTTTCAAATTATTAAAAAATATTTAAAATCCTCGTTTTTTTTTAAGTATTTACGTCGGTGTTTACGTCTGAAACTATGATAGTTTATCAAAACTTTTTAAATTAAATATTAAATTAAAAATGTCAAAAGGATTTTACGGGAGGGTCTTCAAGTTGAGTCACAGTTCATTTCTATGAGACCATCTCCTCTCCTCCCTGTCCGGGTGAATTTCAGTCTTCATATGTCACGATTCGGCTCTGTAGGGGCTATCCATGAACGTCTGTCACTCTCCTGATCTCCACGATAGCTCATTACTATCTGGTCGCATATTATATACACCACGTTTGACAGTAACTGATACGTGGTAGAATGAATAACCGTTGACTCTTAGTCAAACATTAAATAATCAATTTATTGACTTTATTTTATTAATTTCCAATCAACGTACTATAAAAAATATAAAATATAAACACTAAAATGTAACATTTTTTAGTTTTTCGGAATGGCACTTTTGGCCAGCTTAAAATGGGTTTCAGACACTATGGAGCGTTAAAAAATAAGACTAAGTAATAATGGGGAATTTAGGTGTTTTGGTGTAACTCAAAAACTTATAACTGTAGAATGTAGATACTTGAGTTTTTTACAAAATGTTTATATGACAATTTTTCGTACACTAAACAATTTTGATAATATATTTACTATTTTTATGCTAATTATAATAATATGGTAGAAAAATTGTCAATATTTTTTAAAAAATTACTGTCAATAAATTGTATTTAATAACATGATTGTATTCAAATTTTAATAAAGACAAAATCATATCATATTTTTTTGTATTTGTTTCGTAAATTTATTTTTTATTTACACATACGTAATTATTAATATGATGATATCAGGATAAAAATGGGACAAACAAAGTCCGGTTGATGAAGTATTCATATCTGTTAAAGTATGGAGCTGTAAATTCCAAAAAGTGTTTTGCAAATAGTTTCAAACAAGTTGTAAAATACTGGTATAGGTTTGGAGTAGGTAACTTCACAGATGTTTGTTTTTGTCCCGGGTACAGATATTTTTTTTTCTAACCAATATTGTTGTCATGAACCATGGTTACTTACTAAGTACATTGTACATAAAAAACAATTTGGGAAAATATTGTTTTTTTTTTAAATGAAAAAAGTAAGTTAATATTTATAGCTTAAAAGTTTGAAATAGTTAATAAAATTGATAAAAATCTAATTTTTTTAATCAAACAGTTCTATAACATTAAATAATCAAATTATTGACTTAATTTTAATAATTCCCAATTGAAATACTATAAAAAAATAAAATAAACACTAAAATATATTATATTGATCAGCATCTGCTGTTTATTATACTATATAAATTTATTTTTCTATCAGAAAAGATTCTATTGAAGAAAATCTAAGAATTTTACTATTCTTAAAGATGGACATAAAACAATTTAAAAAAAAAAATACAAATCATTATAAAACCAAAAAAATCATCACTCCGCTAAGAATATAAAATAAAACATTCGGTTTAGCTATTATATTTTAATAGCCTTATAATAGGTATAATCTTATCAAAATCCTACCTTAAATATAATTATTTATCGGTTGATAATGGATGAGTTGATAAAAATATATCATTATTTTTCACAAGTACGTAGTTATAAATTTTATTTTAGTAAAATTAAATAATTTTTAGTACATTAAAAAGTACACACATAATTTAATAATTTGAAGATATCAGGATAAAAACGGAACAAATTAAGTCCTCTTTTATGTTTTCCGGGACAACGGGACATACTGATTAAAAATACGTACCTTCCTGTTTTAAATGGTAAGTATGGTCAGTGATCATTATGGTTAGAGAATTTAAAATGTAAGTTTTAATATTATTATTTGGATTAAACAAATTTTTGCAGTACTAGGTACTTCAAAAATGTTAAGACTTTATCGGATTTGTACAAGGCAATACTATTACATTGAATGTATGAGTAATATATTCAAGGGATAATCGGATCAAACACAATCTCATCAAAGATATTCTTTGAAAAACTTTTGAAATACATTTGAATACAACTACATTTTATTTTGTAACTAATGTTTAAAGTATTTGGTAATTACAAACTAGATAGATAGGTACCGACCTCTAAAAACCAAATTGCATTTTTAATTTCTCAAAACTTTAAATTGCTTGGCAAGAAAAATTATAAAAATTAAATATTATATAGTTTATACACAGTTTCACGTTTCACATTAATATTGTTTGGTAAATAACAAAAACATTTACAATAGTGTGCGGGATCAGCTAGTGAATTATCATATCTTAGATAACAGTGTATGACCGATACAGCAAGTTTATCCTCAATCTAATTGTCACTTCTAGTCGTGGTGATATTAAAGAAGATATATATCCTTAAGTGTGTGCTTTAATATTGTAGAAGTATAACGTTTTCTTGCCTGCCTCGTTATGCTATCGTTGTATGCAGTGGATTCCATTTTTTTAAATTTGTATGATGAAGTTCAATATTTCTATGAGAATATTATAATGGTAGGTACCTACATAAAAAAGTTTCGACAAAATCGATTTGGTTTTTTGATGTAACTCAAAAATTAATAAACAAAGGTCTTTACTTGAAACTTTCTTCAAAACATATAGTATGTTAAAATTTTTTTACATAATGAATTCTTTTGATAATACTTTAACACTTTTTGAAATTAAATACGAGGTTCAAACATCAACTTTAGGTTTTGATTGATTTTACAATGATATGTTTTTTTTATAAATCTCAATTGATTTAATGTTTTCCACACAATACCATTGTAGCTCGTTCACTGTTGTTAGTTATTTCAATTAATAAAACATGGGAATTAGCTCTGCAATCACATCTACAACAAGAGTATTGGATTCAGTCAGCTCGTCGAACTATACGCTCTCGTCTCCGGTTGTGTATCTCTTGCTTCAAAACAAGACAAAAAAATGGCTGCGTTACCCAAATATCGTGTTGAGCAAATAAAACCATTTTCGATCACGGGAGTAGATTATGCTGGTCCTGTTCTGATAAAACGTTCGCACGGACGCTCCTCTGCTTCAATGTCAGCGTATATCAGCTGTTTGTTTGTGTGCACAGCTACCAAGGCACTACACCTGGAGCTGAGTTCTGACCTGAGCACCGAAACTTTTCTATTACCATTTACTCGCTTTGTCACTCGACGTGGTCCTGTCCGCGAAATGCATAGTGACTGTGGCACAAACTTCGTGGGTGCATCACGAATACTGACTCCGTTGAAAACCTTCATTCACTCAAGTTCCTTTCAAGATCGAGCACATCAACAGTTAGCGAAAACTGGTGTAAAATGGTTCTTCAACCCTCCCTCGTCACCACATTTCGGTGGGTTGTGGGAGGCTGGTGTCAAATCTGCCAAAGCACTGATTCTCAGGTCAGTTGGCACACATCGTTAAACCAGTGAAGAACTAATGACACTACTCGCCCAAGTTGAAGCCACGCTGAATTCTAGGCCATTAGGCGCTTTGAGTAATGACCCGTTTGATCTCTCTGCCTTAACGCCCAGCATTTTTTTAACCCTCGAGCCGTCAGCAAATCTGCCTGAACCAACATAGACTCACTTCCACTGTCTAAGATGCAACGGTGGCGTCTCATCACCGACCTGCATCGCCACTTCTGGGCGAGATGGAAAAATGAGTACTACAACACCGGAGAAAATTGTCTGACAATCAAGGGAAATTGGCTCTTGATGATCTTATCCTGAACAAAGAGCCCACGGCTCCTCTTCATTGGCACCTCGGACGAATCATAAAGCTGCATCCTAGATCGGATGGAGTTTCCCGCGTTGGAACCGTTCGAACTGCTAAGGGCCTCCTGATCAGACCTGCTGTCAAGCTTTGTTCTCTACCCTCTCCTTGAAGTCATCCCCTCAAAGTGGGCGGTGATGTACGCGGCGAGCCGTTGTGCATATCGCTTATCTGTGCGACGGTGACCGTTGTCCACATTATCTCTCGTGCATCCATAACCCATACATTCTGTCTAATTAAACATTATTATAATTATTAATTACCATATTTATTGTCTTTGTTTTTGTTGTATCATTTGCTTATATGTCAAATGTCTTTGTAGATTTTATATTATCAGTGTCTTGTTTATAATCTTGTCTGTATTTTTTTTCTTCTTCGCTTTTTTTATGTTTGTTCGTCTTTTCTGTTCGTTCGTAAGAAAATTTGTTCATTGCCATTTCGGCACCCTTTTTTTTGTTCTTTGTCGTCGCCATTGCGGCACGATCATCGAGTAACCAAAACACTATCGTCGTGGGCTAATACAGCCACACATAGTGCTGTTCAAATAAATATACAATCCACCAACAATAAGTGAATCTTTTTGTTTCTTATTATTATCTGCTCCTCACCAACGTGTGTGCGAGACATACTATATTGTACGTGTGCCATCACCCCGTCATTTCTGCGAGACCGTCGACTCTTTGTCGACTGCTGAAAGTCGTTGCGAGCCGCGTACGCGGTCTTCACGTATTGGTTCGCCCAGTCCGCATAAGTCCGCCAGCATCCGGCGTGGTGTGTGTGAGGGCCCTGGTCTGCCAACTTGCTGCTCCGCTGCTGCGTAAGTCCGCCAACACCCAACTGAGGGTGTGTGAGAGGCCGCCACGGTCGTCCAATCGCGCCACGCACCGACGAATCTATCCGCCCACTGCACCTGCCTTAATTTTAATTAACATTAATTCATAGTTTGTAAGGAATGCCCGATTATATGTGAGCCTCGTCGGTCATTGCACCACACCGAACTGACCAAGAGGACAACACTTGAATTTCCATGTTCCGTTGTATAAACGGCTTCCGTCCTGTCACAATATCCATCTTTCCGCCACAGGTTGCCGGTTCTACGTTTCAGGCATAGCATCAGGTCTGATAAATTGTCTACCCACTCAGGTTTAAGGGGCATCGTGATCCTGTAAAAGAAGTTGCCTACACACCACCCCTTACGGGTATAAAGTGTCACGTCCGATCGAACGACACTTCGTTTAGCTCCAAGTAGCACTTTTGTCCAATACAGTCACCTTTAACATAACAAACAACACAAAGTGGGAATGAGAAAGCAGCCGCTACAGAAGAACTCACTACACAGTTTTTAGCCATTATTGTTTTTGCATCGATCGTAGCAGTGGCGTTTTATTTTCTCATTGCAACTCTCATGTCAATCATCGATTTGAAGTGCTAAAATTTTTTATTCTCAATTTTTTAAAAATTACTGAAGATAGTTCTCGGTTTCAGTTAGTCTTATAAAAATCGATAGTAGGTACTCCATTGTATTACTATATTCATTATACGATTATTCTCAGTGTCTATTTGGAAGGTGTGAGAATATGTAGTAGAGTATTTTTTACTCTCCTACCACCATCTGGGGAGTAGCTCAAACGAGAATTTTGAGATTAAAGCTGGACATTTTTGTTTATAAATGGTTGCTAGAAATTAATATTTATTATTTGGAAATAATTTTGCGCATTGTATTTGTCATTTTTTACCGGCAGCGATGTGCACCAAAGCATCGGCTTGTATAATGTAATATAAATTTTTTTTATTTTAATTCCCCGGGGCTTTATTATTTAAACGGCCCAAAGGTCTTTATAAATATTATGTTTGTTTGATAATTATACATAGTTTACATACTAGATATAAGTTGGGCGCATGTAAATTCCGCCCCAACAAAAATGCAGGTAAAAATAGGTTCATGTAAATTCCGCCCGAAAAAAAATTCAGGTAAAAAAAGGTACATGTAAATTCCACCCAAAAAAATGTTTTGTATTTTTCAATCAAAACCGTATTTAATAAGCTCTTATATAGATTAATGTATTAATTACAGTTTTTTTTTTTTTATTGGTTTATCTATCATCCTGTAAGCATATTGCATGTGTTCGAAATAGAGAGTTATAAAACGATAAAATGAATTACAAATTATCTTATAATATATTATAGACATAACATTATTAACATAAAAACATTTTAGAGTATTAGATACTCTCAGTGAATAGGATATAAAATAGAACATACAATATCAGAAACGAAAAGTAAATAATGCTTTGCATTGTATATTTTCGCTTGATATTATGCAAGTCACTTACTTGTAACGCTTCTGATTGAGGAATGCTTCTAATAACCGTACACACTATTTTACTAGGTTTTTCATTATTATCCTCAACAGCTTTACGTTTTGCCGATACTGATACAATTTGCCTTTGTATATTTTGATCACTAAAAACACAATTATAATTTTAAATTTTAAAATTAATATTTTGTATATTTTGTATTTTATGTTATTATGTACTTACCTGTTTGCAGTATGGCTATGAAGAACATTTTGTTCAGTGATGTTTATAGTTTCGCCAAAGGTTTTTAAAAAAGCATTGCAAGTTTTAACAATACATCGCCATTTAGTTAATCCAGAAGCCCAAGGTCTATTTACTTTAGAAAATTTAAAATTGTTTAATACTAAAAGTTTATTTCCACGTTCTGATTCAATAAATTGAGCTGCCATTATAGCTATAAGGCTCTAGAACGTATACTGAACATATAAACACCGCATAATTCTAAACAAAACGCAAGTGATTCAAACAATTGATAATATTTCTATCTGACATTTCCAATTAGGTCCACAATATTGTAGCCAAAGATGATAAGATATGACATGATTGACGATTCTCGTCTGATATGATTGTTACGTGTTCGAAAATTTGGAACTTCCAAATTTAATATAATATAACACGCCGCGTCGCAAACAGTACGGTCTCGTCGCACAGTCACAAAACGCTTAGTTTAAAAATATTTATTTTTCCGGGCGGAATTTACAAATCCATTTTTGTACCTGCATATATTTTCGGGCGGAATTTACATATACCTTTTTGTACCTGTATATTTTTTCGGGCGGAATTTACAATGGACCTTATTTTTACCTGTTCATTTCGGGCGGAGTTTACAATCTCCCATATAAGTTATACAGGGCGCATGTAAATTCCACCAAGTACGTCCGTTTTAGACCTTTTATTCATGTAAATTCCACTGGTACGTTTTTTTACCTGAAAAAAAAATGTAAATTCCACCGGTGCATTTTTTTCAGCTGAAAAAAAATTTAAATTCCACCGGTACGTTTTTTTTACATAAAATAAAAGTATTATTATATCGGTATTATTGTAATCCTAATCTAGTTTGATTTCATAATTCATGTGACTTACTCTTAAAATGATTTTAGTACAAACCTCTTACCATTAAACCATCTGCCGTATGACCTTTATGTTAGTCACTGGACATCTTTGCTTCGTGTAACGTGTATTTTGTGTATGCTGGTTGTTATAATTTAAACTACTGAGTTTGTTATAAATTCCTTGCTGATTATTTGTACATTTTTGTTTTTTTGCGGTTTTTTACTATTTTTGTGCGTATACTGTTCAGTTGAAATGTCGATCCGGCCAGATATACTTTCTCAAACCAAAAAAACTATATACAACGTATACAAGTATTTTAAAATGCTGGCCAGTAAAAAAGACCAACCGGAAGTGGCAAATTTTTTCCGACTATGTCAAGAGCGTACGGCAGATGCTTGTGGGGTAAGTCGGTCTACTGTACAAAGAATTTGTAAGGAAAGCAAAACTGTATCTCTTGGTGTTGAAGAAGAGTTAGGTGTCGGAAGTGGAAGTTCTACAGATATAAAATTTCGATCACCTAGAAAACGTTACAGTCGTAACAAACCTGTCACTGATCTTGACGATTTCGACAGGGAAGTGGTCAGAAGGGTGGTCCACAGCTTTTATGACAAGGGAGAATTTCCAACGAGTGCAAAAATTTTGGCAGCATTGCGAGAAAAAACTGATTACCGGGGGTCGAAATCATCAGTAAAAATTATTTTGAAAAAACTAAATTTTAAAAAAAAAAAAAAAAAAATATAAAAAGTGTAATGACGGTCGCAAATTTCTAATGGAACGGTCGGACATAGTAGCTGCACGCGTAAAATTTTTACGTAGAATGAACGAGCTTCGTATAAATGGTGATACTCGGCCAATAGTCTACTTAGACGAGACCTGGGTTAACCAAAATCATACTCGGGGATATATTTGGCAAAACCGTGAAAATACAGAGGGCTTAAAAGTACCTACAGGGAAAGGCAGTCGCCTTATAATTTGTCACGCTGGGTCTCCTTCCTTTGGTTTTGTCAAAGATGCAAAATTAATTTTTCGTTGTAACTCTGGCAATACCAAAGATTATCATTCACAGATGAATGCTACAATCTTTGAAAAATGGTATTTGCAAATGCTGATGAACTTGGAAGAGCCCAGCGTTATTGTTATGGACAATGCGTCATATCATTCTGCATTACTCGAGGACTACCCAAAGTCAAATAGTAGGAAGGCGGATGTTCAACAATGGTTGCGCGAAAAAAATATAGACTTTTCTCCCGTAGAAACTCTTGATGAATTACGGGCGAAAGTCAAACTTGCGATGCCGCGTGGAAAAATTTATAAGTTGGATCAATTGACACACCAA
Organism: Nasonovia ribisnigri; assembly: GCA_027563435.1. Taxonomy (NCBI): domain Eukaryota; kingdom Metazoa; phylum Arthropoda; class Insecta; order Hemiptera; family Aphididae; genus Nasonovia; species Nasonovia ribisnigri. The sequence goes on from JANEHU010002045.1 coordinate 66,654, forward strand.
ATGGGACATGAAGTGGTAAGACTTCCACCTTACCACTGTCAGTATAATCCCATAGAATTAATGTGGGCACAATTTAAAGGGAGAGTGGCTGAAAAAAACTCAACGTTTAAAATTGCTGATGTTGAGGCACTTGTCCATAAAGAAATTGACGCGGTAACTGCTGATGATTGGGCCAAATGTGGAGAACATTGCGTGAAAATTCAAGAAGAAGATTTCTATAAAGCAGGACTGAGGGACGAAATATTAGAGCCGATCATTTTAACAATTTATCCAGATGACAGCAGTTCGAGCGACGATGATGACGACGACGACGATGAGTAGAGTTTTATAATCATAATTAAAATTTGAAAATAATTGTAAATATTTAGGCCCGTTTCATAGCCACACGTAAGAATATACGATACGCGCGCGTACCGTACGAGTAGCTGTGAAACAGGTCTATATTACAAGTGTAAAAGTGTTTGAAATTATTTTACGCGGGAAAGCATTCTGGGTAGCCTTAATGAAAAATGGCCACTAGGGCGCGCAACCGTCAAGCTTCTAGTTTCGCTGGCCGCACTATAGAAATTCTGCCACAACCATAGACCTTATACACACACACGTGTACCATAAAAACCAAAACCAAAAAAACCAAACCAACTGTTCCACCCCCACTGTTCCACCCAAAAACAAGATAACAGGCTAATGACCATAGTTGTCGAAGCCTTCAACCCCCAATAAAAAAAAAAAAAAAATATCTATAAGCTAATGGTCCATGCCGCCGAAGCTTAAGAGATAAATAAAAAAAAAAAAAAAAACTATGAATTAATAAAAACCATATTATAACATTGACAATATTCATACAACTAGTATATATCATTAACATCATTAACACTATTCATACAACTAATATATATTATTAACCCTATTCATACAACCAATATAATAAATCATTAACAATATTCATACAACTATAAACTAAATTATACTAATGACATTCTCTTTCCTACAGCTCCCCCCTTTTTTTTAATATTCTAATCTATCCGGCTTTTTAACCAGTCTACCTGACCTTGTTGTAATGGGTGTAGGAATTTTGCTTTTTACCTTTAAAGGTTTGTCTATGTACAGAGTTGAAGTTGTAGATCCTTCAAGCTTAAAACTTTCCTTTTTCTTATGTGATTCACATTTCTTCTCAATATTTTGCCATTTTCCATTTGGACTTTATAAGACCTATTACTTTTCAGTTTTTCAACAATTTTACCCTTCTCCTAAATTTGAGTTTTATCACTTTTACAATGTACATAGATTTTATCACCCTTATTCTATCCAATTTCTTTCTTTATAGCGTTTTTATTATAATATATTTTTTGTTTTTGTTGGTTTTATATCATATGTTTATGTGCATCTAAATTCAACTTTGGTACCATATTATTAAATGTGTTTTGAATTTTACTGCATAAATGACAATTAAGTAACTACTATGCAGGTGTAAAATCTAGTTTTACTACTTTAGAATTTCTATAATTTAATAGATCAAGATCCTGGTTATCTTCATTACTTTTTTGTATAATGTTTTTAGCGATATCGATTCCTTTCTCAGCAAGACCGTTGCTCCTCTGATAATGAGGATTCGACGTTTTACCTCAAACTCCCATTCCTTAGCAAATATTTGAAATTGAACACTACCACATGGCATATTGACAGCAAGGTCCTAACCTCAAAAACAATAATCCTAAATATTTTACCTCATTTTGGTAAAATTGCACTTTATTTGAATTAAACTTAATGTTATATTTTTTTTCCTATCTATAACTTCCTCTACTGTTTTATCAATTTCTTTAACAATATTTGTCGCACATAGTTTGTCATTAAAATAAACCGTTACATTCTCTATATCACCAAAGTATTTATTGGTTAATTTTTGAAAGATTTCTGGTATAGAAGCTAATCCAAAAGGAGCTCTCAAAAATGTGTAGCATCCAAATTAACTGCTAAATGTACAATAATTACTGTATTCTTTATCCAACATCAATTGATCTTTCAAATCAAAAATACGGAAAATATTTTTATTAGTTAGTTTAGGTATGATTTCTTCTAAAGTATCAATTGGATAAAATGCTCGTACTATGTACTTATTTAATTCACTTGAATCAATACAAACTCTGGTGTTTTGTTTGATTTTTCCACTATTACAATATTATTGACCCATTCTACAGGCTCATTTACTGGTTAGGGTTTATTAGTAAGTATTTTTAAAGTTTGCCTCTACGTGGAGGATTTGCCTTTGGGTCTAATCATCAATTACTTAAATTTTTTATTATATCTGGAAAAATACCTAAACCTTAAACCTTAAAACACCTCTTTATTTGTACAAATAAACTTATCAACTTTACTTGATTTGTTAACATTTAATTGATTAATTTTTTGTACTAGATTTAAACTTTTACAAATATTTAACCCTAAAATAGGAACCTACCGCTTGAATTATCTACTATTATAAACTTTAAATTTTTGAAAATTCCTTAAATTTTACATTTTAACCCTACAGTGCCTATTGTACTTATTTTATAACCACCCTACGACTCTATTTTAGTCTTTATTTGTTGTATTGATTCTTCAGTATTAATTATTTTCTATCATTTATACGGTAATACATTAGTTACAGCTCCAGTATCCAATTGAAAGTTTATTTGAATATTATTGACATAAATTATTTAAAACCATTTTTATAATCTCTTTCACTTATTTTAACTTGATTTATTGAATTTTGCTTAAAAAATTTTTTATTTTTATTTTTAAAATTACTTTATTGAATTTTGGAACTGAGTCTAATTTAGATTTGCAAAAGTTATTAAAATGGTTTAATCTTTACATTTGTTATATATTTTCCATAAGCTAGGCATGCATTAGTTAATTGTGTATTACCACACCTTGTACAACTGTTGATGTTTATCTTTGATTTTGAATATGAAAACTTCTTGTTGACTGTATGGTGAACTTCCCCTGATTTCTCCAACTCTTTACAATCATTTTCTGCTGCCTCCAGCGATTGACAGAATGAAACCACTTTTTCTAAGGTCATATTCTCTTGTAACAATCTCTCCAGCGTATCTCTGCATTGCATACCCAACATAACTTGTGTCTTGAGTAGGTAACTTATCTTCCAGTACACCAAAATTACACGGTCTGATGAGTTATTTTAATCTTGTTAAATATACGTCAAAACTATTGTCATTTTGTTTAGCCGTAAAAAATTTATAATTTGCCATAATTTCATTTGTTCTTGGTGAACAATACTTTTCCATTCTATTTAGAATTGTAGAAATTTCTTTATCTTTGACTTTTTCAGATAATAAAGTGTTGTACACTTTTAATGCCTCGGTATCCATTGAGTGTAACAAACGTGCTACCTGCATCCCCTTAGACTTACCATCTGTTTCTGTGACAGTCATAAATATTTCTACTTGTTGTTTGAAAAATTTGATATTCTTCGTCATATTCCCAGTCATTTTAAACGGTGCTTGTTGATTGAACCCCATTTTCGTTGATGGATAATTTATTTATTTTATAAAACCACGATTTTAGGTACGTAGTTTTCGTTTGCGACTGCGCCATGTCTATATCTTCATATTTGTACAACATTAATAAAGAAAAAGGAGAAAAATTATATTATTACATGTGCTTTATTAATTTTCATTTTTTTAAGTGAAGATCATAGTATATACGTATATTCGTATATAATATAATAATGAGGTAAGTTGGTAATCACTTATATTACATTTACAGTGATATCACAGGTTCAGATGTAAGGTGAACGTATACCTAATCAACTGATATTGTTTCGCTTCTTTATTGTTCTATCTTTCATGCTAATACATATGATCTTTGTATTGTTCTATGCAACAAATATAATTTTATGTGAATTGTTTTCCGATTTTTTCCGTCGGGCGCAGTTCTATCGAGTGAAAATTATTCCATTATAATATCTATTATCATCTAAACACCACTCCATGTCTACCCTCAACCAGGACAAGTAGTTCGTCAATTCCTTAAGGCGCCTCATCACAGACCTTTATTTATAATACATTTAAGCTTAGGTCGACAGTGGATACTATACACAAACATTTACCGACGACGTTCGAATGTTAAAATAGATCAGTTACATAGCTACTTAGTTAGGGCAAGAGCAGCTTTGATGTATGCATTATATATTGATATAGCAACAGCACTTGGTGGTATTATTTACTAATTACTATGTATATATGTTTTTGAGAATAATCGGGCGTCACGACGGCGATGTCATTTAAATGTTTCAGTGTAAAGTTTTTAATGGTTATTTATCTATATATTAATTATAATAATAACAATCATACACTATGTGTTTAAAATATAGAGTCAGTAAAATATATCGATATTTTCTATATTTCATAAATGGGGTATGAATAAGTTATTATATATAAGGAACTTTGGAAGTTATTATACATTATAGAGCGTATTTATAACTTTAAAATTAAACTATAAAATATTATATCTTCATAAAAAAAATACAACAAGGATAGGTAGTCCCTGGCCCCTTTAACTAAATGATCTACAGTTTAAAAACTTATATTAAACCCATTTCAAATTTTCAAATTTTTATGAATAATTGGTTTTTTTTTATTCGTGTCAGGCGCATAGTGTAACAGTAATAATAATAATGATATAAGTTGTATAGCATAAAATAAACAAATAAATAAATAAAATTAACTTTAAAATAAACATTTCACAATATTAATAAATAAGGTAAAATAGAAAGGTACGTTAATGGTGGATTTATATTATTTCTGCCCAGATGCGGGCTACGTTAATTCCTTGGCTTGTGCCTTTGTGAATGTCTTCTGGGGTGCAGGTTTGGGAGCAAGCTGTGCATGTGATAATGTGTTGCATTGTCTGTACTTCTCCACATATGCATAAGGTGTCTGTGCTATCTAGCAATCCCCATTTTATTAGATTGTCTTTCGTTCGTCCAATTCCTGTCCTAATTCTGTTTAGTGTTCGCCAAACCGGCCATGTTTCATTATGACCAGATGGGAGCGACTCGTTCGGCACCCAGCTGGAGGTACTGCTTATCTCATTTCTCCATCTGGTCGTTCTTTCTACTTCAGGATGTGTTGATGAGATGGCTTTTGTATGGTTCATGAAACTCTTCCTGGATTTAAGGCGAGGGAGTTGTGGAGTTATACCGTACATAGGGTGTCGTGGATCTGCTGTTATTTTCGTTCTCTCCCAGTCTGCTTGCGTGGATCTTCTTATTGGCGGAGGGGCTATTCCTGAAAGTATATATAATTGTTCTACCGGCGTATTTTTTAGGCAACCAGTTATGAGTCGGCAGGACTCGTTTAGTGCGACATCGACCTTTTTAGTATGTGCTGACCTACCCCATACTGGACTGGCATATTCTCCCGCTGAAAAACATAAGGCTAATGCCGTAGTTCTTAGGACGTGGGGATTACAGCCCCATGTGGAGCCACTGAGCTTCCGCAATATGCCATTTCTTGTCATTATTTTATGTTTGGTGTTTTCGCAATGGAATCTGTAGGTGAGAGATCGGTCTAGTGTTATTCCGAGATATTTTGGACACTGTGTATTAGTGATTTTCGTCTCATTCCAGTAGACGTTAAGGATACGGTTGGCACTTCGATTCCTTAGGTGGAAAGCACATACTTGTGTTTTGCTTGGATTGGGTTTTAGGTAATTGCGTCTGTAGTATTTTCCGAGAATGTCCAAAGTAGTCGATAGTTTTTCCTCTACATTTTCAAACTGATCGTGTTGTACGGTGATTGCTGTGTCGTCTGCGTAAATATAATGTTTTACGTCGCTATCTGTGGATATTGGTTGATCGTTGGTATAAATGTTAAACATAGTGGGGGCTAGCACGCTTCCTTGAGGGAGACCATTTCTGGAGATTCTCCACTTACTATTCTTGCCTTGGTGATTTACGAAAAATCTTCTGTTGCCTAAAAGGGCTTCGAAAACTCTTACAAACTCGTAATTAATAAATAATTGGTACATTTCTAATATCTCTAATATGGTGTATGTAAAACCAAATTTCTACTTCAATTTATTTTCTGGTTTGAATGTAAATCTAGTTGGTACTTTAGGATGTCAAATGTAAAAGCCTTCAAGAGCGTCAGAAAAAAACAAAAAAACAAATTAAAAATTAATATTTTAATTTGTTTGGTGTAATTCACAAACAAATAATTCTGGATGCTATAATTTTTTACGAAGTATTTACTTTAAACTTAATAATTATACTCGCTCAAAATGTTCAAGTTTGTACGAAGAAGTTTAATATTTCTATGACAGTATAATAGACAATAGTATATCAGAAACGAGTTTTGGACAAAATCGATATGGTTTTTTGATGTAGCTCAAAAACAAATAAACGAAGGTCTTTAGCTTAAGGTCACTTGAAATTTTCCCCAAATGTAAATGTTAAAATTTTTTTACGTATTGAATTCTTTTGAAAATACTTTGAAACTTTTTGAAATTATAATAGCACTGCTGAAAGAATAGTGACACAACTCAAACTTATTTATTTTAGTATAAAATATATTTAGTACAATATATACGAAATATAATATATATATTAGTCTAAAGTACTCTGCTTGTCATTTTAGTGTATGTGATTAAAATATGTTATTTCACTCGAACCTACTTAAAAACTGTAATATGTCATTATTCTTGCTGAACGTTTTCATTACTTTCATGCAAGAATAGTATCATAACTCAAAATTATTTTTATTTTTTGAGTTGTGACGCTATTCCTGATTCACTCGAAATAATATTATTTACAGCAAAACGACACAATATAACTTATTTTTGTCAGCGTCATTATGCTATCGTGGCATGCTTTGGATTTAATATAAAAAACACAATTATTTACTCAGTCGTTAACAAAAATAATACATGTGGCGTTCACCAAACGTTCATGTGAATAATATTTATTTTGTGCTGAGGGACATGGGTTAGGAGCAAAAAGCTACTATGAAATGATTCAACAAATAATAGTTACTTTATTTTATTCACTCTTCAACGTTCAAAGTTCACATTATTTTTTATTATTTTATTATATTCAATCAAAATTATGTTTCTTATGCAATGTTTAAAAATGTTTACGATTCTAGTATTTGCAATTTGGGTTATGCCTGCAGCTTCATCCAATGACACATACAATTTAAAAAGTAAGTTTTATATTTATTGATGAACAATTATTTTATTTGTATTATAATTGTTTATATTGTTGGTATTTATCAGCAGTGATTTGTATTTTTTTTAGAACTAATTTAAAATAAAAACTAATTATTATAGTATTATGTTATTATTATCTTAGTTAAAAAAAAAATATTAGCTATACCATTTATTAGATTTGTATTGTATGCAAATGTAGAGATAGTAAAAATGTTATACCTGCCTACAAATTAAGTGTTTTTAAAAAATGTATGCTATTTGATTTTAGAGGAAACATTAAATCTTATCTAAATCAAATTTGTATAAAATAATCCTAGTATATCCATCTGAAGTATACCTATGAATAAGTTATTAGTTATTACAAACGTTATATTGTTTAAAAATGTAATTAGGCCTAAAAAATAATCACATACTAGTTAAACATTTGTATAGTCTTATTATTACCAATGTGAAAATTATTTTATCGTACTTTGTAGAAGTAGAAAAGATTGACTACTAAAAAAGTTTTTTTTTCTTTTTAGAGCATTGCGGAAGTAATATTTTTAATTTATATTTTTTAAATAAAAAGTGACTTATAATATTAAATTTATGATATTCTACCTAATTTAAATAATTTAAACGTTGGTTAATTTATCATGTATTCTTAAATAATTATGACCGAGATTAATGACCACTATTCCAATTAATTTTCCATTAAAACAAAACAATACATTCTTAATCTACTTTTGATTGACCTTGATTTCTATATTATTACCTATTGTGATTAATTTAATATGGATAATTTCAAAATTTAATAGTACTTCTAAAATATGCTGGATTTGATGGTAAGTTAATTGTAATTAACAGGTACCTAAGTAGATTTATTTTTATTAAGTACATCCTTTTTGGAAGTAAATTCGGTTTAATTATAATTATTGATTTTATGACCTTTAAGATAAAATTAAGCTATTTTAATCAAAAAGCACAAGAGTGCAATTTGTGACATCTGTTATTGTTTAGTTGTTACGCTACTAGTATGAGCTATCAACGTTTGGTATCGTCTCTAACACAGTAATACAAATATTTTATGTTTGCAATTGTTATTTGCTTACTTTTTTAAGTTATGTGCGTGTATATTTTATTTTATGTATACAATTCTCTAGTCACAGTGCTTGTTATTGAACTCCTCCAAAACGGTTTGACTGATTTTCATGAAATTTTTTTTGTATATTTATTAGGTCTGAAAATAGGTCATTGGCTTTTTTTTAAACCCCTAGATTTTATGGGTAGCCCACCCAAATATTTTTATTATTTTTTGCAACCTTAGGGTTGAAATCTTTCTCGCTCAGTAGTCGATAACTGATCGATCGATAATTGATAGGTTATTGGTGACAGGAGTTTATGAGTCACCTTTAACATAGAAAACTACATGAAGTGGGTGTTATGAACGCATTAGCTATTAGTATATACTATATAGTATTAGCCTGTTGTATTAGAACATAAGAGTATATTATTGTAGTCTACGGGTAACGCCTAATGTGTGGGCGACTCCCGGATTATTGTAGCTACACGGCACCCACTAGGGAACCGTAGAGTCAGTCGTCTTAGCTCTTTTAAACCTGTACGTCGTTCTGACGATCAATAATAAATTTTACAGTGCATTATATATTTTGACTCACAGTAAAATTGTAATAGTACATAAATCTTTAAAATTGTTTTGTGGTACTCTCTCCAAAAATTGAACCCTCAAACTACCGAAAAAACAACATTCAAACGGAATAACCCGTACGATTACAACAACTGGTGGCAGCGGTATCGCGGTCATAATTTTTGGAAAAGAAACAATTTCAGAAGGATAATTAATATATCGAATATATATCTATTCGAGGTAATTTTATACTTCTTTTTGCAAATATTAAAACTACTTCGTCGACGTAGGTATATCATCATAAGGACTATATCAGTTGAGAGGTGGCATATAATCTCGTCAAAAAAAAAAAAAAAAAAAAACGGGCGTTGTCAACAAGTGCACCGTCTACAGTGGACACGCATTGTATTAAACGTCGTGTTCTACTCTTCACAACACCATTATAGCCATGGTGCCGCCACAGTTGTCGTCGTTGCCGTCGTCTCCGTCGCCGCCGTGCAGTTACCACCGCCACTCTGTTTTGCTACAGCCACCTTTGCCACGATACGCTGTTACGACAACGCCAACGCGTCATAGGAGTCGTAGGACACACAATCACTACGACCATAAGTCGTTGTCATTATTACTATTAGTATTTGTATGATTATTATTATTTCTATATCAATAGTGGTATTAGCTATAGGGAGTGGTGATACTACAAATTATGATAATCTTGTCATATTAATTAATTTAATTAATTATTTTTATTTTTATTTTTTATTTTTACGTATACGAGATGTGTGTAAAAGAATTTAATCCAGTATCTGAACGCATATGTACGATAAGGCTGGACACAAATTCTCTAAACACGTTCATAATTAAAATCCATGCTCCCACTGAAGGAAAAGAAGACATAATAAAGGAGGAACTTTATGAAGAAATAACGGAGATTTACGATAGGGCACCACAAAATACGGAGAGAATTGTTATTGGAGATTTTAATGCCAAAATAGATAGAGAGACCATCTATAGACCTACAATTGGATTACACAGCGCTCACAAACAAAGCAATGATAATGGCCAGAGAAGTATAGATTTTGCAACCTCAAGGAACATGACCATAAGCAGCACTTTCTTTCCACATAAGGGTATCCACAAATATACGTAGAAATCACCTGATAGAAACACATTTCATCAAATTGACCACGTGGTCATTGACAAAAGATTCAAATCAAGTATTTCGGATGTAAGAAGCTATCGAGGAGCGGACTGTGACTCAGATCATTTTTTGGTCATTGCGAAATTCAGAATTAAGCTGAAATAGGTTCAAAAAACAAATAATAAAATACCAAAATACAATATAGAGAAGCTTAGAGAAGAAGGAGAAAATCAAAAATACGTCGAATCTCTCACAGAAAAGTTAAGGTAAAACTAAACGGACAAGCTAGAAACAAGTGATAGATGGACTATTATAAGAAATACTAAAAGAAATGAATACCGTCAAAATTATCTGAGAAATCTTTCAGCAGAATCCAAAGAACTATTTGAGACAGAACGAAAGAGATGCAAACAAGTTATACAGAGGGAAAAAAGGAAGTATATGAACGAGATCATACATAACACAGAGCAGGATTACACACAAGGAAGAGTCCAAAATTTCTTTACAGCAATAAAAAGACACCAAAAGTACAACCCAACATTAAAAGCCATAAAAGATAAACATAATAGAATATTATTGGACCAGCAAAGCAAGAGTATTTTGAATAGCTGTTGAATGGAGAGATACCAGCCGCACCAACACCAGCATGGGAAGATCAGAGAGCTGAAAAAGAAGTTTAGGATATATCATTAGATGAAACATTAAGAGCCATAAACCGACTGAAAAACTGGAAAGCCCCCGGGTCAGACGGGATACCAGCTGAACTTATAAAGTATGGTGGCTTAGAACTGCACACAACGATTTATGAATTATGCAATCACATATAGAATGAGGAAATACTACCTGAAGAATGGAACAAGGCTATAGTCATCCCGGTACATAAGAAAGGAGACAAGATGAGCTGCAACAACTATCGTTACTAAATACAGTATATAAAGTTTTTTCAAACATTTTATTAGGACGACTAGAACCACTGGATGAAGAGTGTATAGGAAACTATCAGTGTGGCTTTCGGAAAGGCAAATCCACAATAGACCAACTTGCAACTATAGTTGCAAAGTTATAAACTCGGAATTAATATTGGCAAAACCACACTAGATGTACTAGGTTTTGCAGACGATTTGAATTTAGTAGGAGAAAACAAGGAAATGATTGTGCGAAATACCAAAACACTCATACAGGAAGCAAAAAAGATTGGTCTAGAAATAAATGAGGACAAAACAAAAGTAATGGAAACGTTGCCTGAAAAAGATGAGGAAGACCTTACAGTAGATAATTACGTATTTGAGAAAGCACATAGCTTCAAATACCTAGGTGTAACAATCACTGGTAACAATGACTGGAACACTGAAATAACTAGTCGCTTGCTCAAAGCGGAAAGGACTTTCTTCTCACTAATAAAATTTTTTAAATCGAAACTATTCTCTAGAGGAACAAAAGTACGACTGTATATGAGCATTGTAAGACCAACGCTAACCTATGGATGTGAAGTATGGCCGACGACAGTACAAATCGAACAAAAACTCAGAAGTTTTGAGAATAGAGTTTTAAGAACAATATGTGGACCGTTTTTTGATACCGAAATAAACAGGTGGCGTAGAAGAAAAAACAAAGAAATAAGAGAAATCACCAAAGTACCTCCCATAACAAGTTATATAAAGGGACAGAGAATACAATGGTTTGGACACGCAATGAGACGAAAAGAAACAAATTAAGTCAGAGCAGCAATTGAATACAAGCCAGCAGGCAGAAGACCCAGAGGCAGACCGAAGAAACGATGGATGGATGGAGTGCAACAAGATCTAGAGAGGTTAGAAGTAACAGAGTGGGAGGAGAGGAAACAGGATCGTGATTAACTCTTACAGAGTTGTGAAGGCACAGAAGAAAAAGAAGAATTATTTTTATTTTTATTTTTTATTCTTACGTATACAATTTAATGCATGCCAGATAGGTCTGGTAATAGTAACAGTAGTTCCGAGTGCTCTGATTTAGACGAAAACTACGTACCATCGCGTCCGATTGACATAAGTCTGTTAGGATCGTCTAGGCCTGTTACTAGATTACTGAATAACCGTCAAAAAGAAAACGTAATACAAGATTGTAGTCAATCGAAAATAACAAATAAAAATTTAAATTCAAAATTGTTAGTAAGTACAAAAGATAATATTCAAACTATAGAATCTAATAACACAATGACACTACCTACTTCGACCACATTATCCTTAGAGACAGCAATAAGATTAATTCCACATTTCAATGGGGAAAATGTACAGGAGGTATACCCATTTATAAACGCATGCAATTTTGTCATGCGAAATGTTGATGAAACCGTTCAACCGGTACTCTTACAAGTTATAATTACTAAGTTGTCAGGCAAGGCGTTCGCGATAACCCAACATAAAGAAATTTCCACATGGGAAATACTTAGGGATAATTTAGAAGGCACTTTCTGTGCTACACGCACACCCGGATATCTTCAGTTAGAGCTCACTACTACTAAATTCCAACAAGGTGAAACGGTACGAGATTATACAACGAGAGTAGAAAAACTGTTACTTGAACTTTGTAACGTAAGCACAATGGATAAATCAGCTGGTGACGCTTAAGCTATGCATAGTTACATAAAAGAAACAACTTTAACTACGTATATTGAAGGTTTACAATCTACTATTCGAGGTGTAGTCAAACCCAAGAATCACACAACGTTATAAGAAGCCATAAAGGATAGTTTAGAAGAAGAGAAGATTTATCAATCAAATAAAGGAACACAAAGTTTGTTGAATAACAAACCAAATAATATGAATATTAATAAATATTGCAAATATTGCCGAAAAACAAACCATAATACATATTAGTGTAGATTTGGAATCCACAATTTCGATACTGGCAGCAGAGTAGACAATCCAGAGGATTCAATAATCAGAGAAATCAGGAGACTAAACAAGTATCGTGTATTTATTGCAAGAAAATTGGTCATACTATAGACGTATGCTATAAGAAGAAAAATGCAGATACAAGAAAATCAAGTAATAATGATCAATCGAATTCGGGAAACGAAAAGTAACCGGCCAGAAAGGGCGTTTGTCCGGTTCGCGAGTTGAAAATAATAGCCCTAAATTAAATATTCTAACATGCAAAATCAAATTAACAAACAATCATTCTACGTATCAAATACCACAATGTGTTAAAGGAATAGCAAATTTCCTCATAGATACAGGAGCAGATCTTAATATAATTAAAATAAATGCACTTCAGGACGATGTCATGTTATCTGATGATAAAATTTACCAAATGCAAGGAATTAATGACCAATTAGTCAATACCTTAGGAAGTACAACCCTAAACGTATCAATAAACAATGAAATTTGCAAAACAGAATTCCAAGTAGTTGATTCAACCTTTCCAATAAGCGGAGATGGAATATTAGGAAACCCTTTCTTAAAAGACAATCAGATCATAATTGACGTTAGTATAGGAGAATTAACTTCTAAAACAAATGATACAACTACTATCCCAGCTCGACATGAGATGATCATTCCAATACAATTTGACGTTCAAGATTCTTCTGAACAACAAAATGTACTCATCCATTCATAAAAAATAGGTGAAAATATTTTGTGAGGAAATATATTAAATATTGTGAAAAATAATCAAGTACTTATAAATTTTATGAACCCAACAGAAGAAACTCAAGTTATACCAATACAAAAACTTTCAAATTTATCACATGAAATTTTCGATATAGTTTCAATGGATAGATAGGAAGTGATTCTAGATTTATGTAGCAAATTTTCAAATATATTCTTTTTAGAAGGAGACCAAATGACGTATACAAATGCAGTGCAACATGAAATCAAAACCCCTGGAGTAACTCAACCAATCTATCAAAAACCATATAGACTCCCTTATGCACAAAAGAAGAAATATCTAAACAAGTTGGCGAAATGCAACGAGACGGTATAATAACGCCAAGTGATAGCCCTTGGAATGCACCATTATTGATTGTACCCAAAAAATCAGATGATTTAGGTAAAAAAAAATATAGAGTAGTTGTTGATTTCCGCAAACTCAACAGTATTACTGTTGGGGATGCTTTTCCTATGCCAAATATTACAGAAATACTTGATCAGCTAGGGAAAGCAAAATACTTCACCTGCCTAGACATGGCGAGTGGCTATCACCAAATAAAACTACATCCAGAACGATAGAAAAAAAACAGGTTTCAGCACGGATCAAGGTCATTTCGAATTTCAAAGAATGTGTTTTGGACTGAAAGGAGCTCCAGCGAACTTTCAAAGGCTGATGAATCAAGTACTCACTGGACTCAATGGCATAAATGCTTTTGTTTACTTAGATGACGTCATCGTAATCGGAACATCATTAGAAGACCATTTAAATCAATTAAAAAAAGTTTTTGATAGATTCCAAAAATATAATCTAAACCTACAACCGTCAAAATGCGAGTTCTTAAGAAAAGAAGTTTGCTACCTATGACACGTTATAACAGATAAAGGAGTCAAACCACATCTAAAGATCACATATTGTGTATCAAATTTTCCGACTCCAAAAACTGAAAAAGATGTTAAATCTTTTCTGGGTTTAGCGGGTTATTACAGACGTTTTATACCGAATTTTAGCCTAATTGCTAAACCTCTAACAACTCTTCTGAAAAAAGATACAGAATTCATTTGGACAGATTTATGTCAAAATGCATTCTTAGAGTTAAAACAATTACTATCACAACAACCAATACTACAATATCCAGATTTCTCTCGTCCATTTATTGTTACAACAGATGCCAGTAACGTAGCGGTTGGTGCTATTTTGTCACAAGGGAAAGTAGGATCTGACTTACCAATTGCATATGTCTCGCGTACGTTAAATAAAGCCGAAAAGAACTACAACACAACAGAGAAGGAATTACTAGCGATAGTTTGGGCCGTCAAGCACTTCCGACAGGGAAAACTTTAACGATGAGAATATGAACAAAATAATTAAAAACCAAATTTTAAATTTAGAAACAATTTATAACCGATACTCTTTGGAATTAATGAGAATAAATCAAATCTTACATTTTGCTATTCAGGGAAAACTACACCCATTAGTAATATCCTCAGCTCAATTATTAGAAGAAATGAAAACAATTAAATTAAACCTTCCATCTAATTTAGACATCCCGGTAAAACTAGACCTATCGGATATGTCAGAAATTTTTAAAATTATGCAAACATCTATTGTTAGAAATAATGATATAATTATGTTTATTAATACTGTTCCAATTGTTTCTAGTACTTTATACAATTTATATAATATTATACCTAACCCAATGTTAATGGAAAACAATATTTATATGTTCATTAAACCTAGGATTAAGTATTTAGCTTTAACTATTGATCAAGAGTATTATGTTAACTTAGATCAAAACGAATTTAGTAAGTGCTACGACACAAAGCATTTTAAAGTATGTAAAAATCTTGTAACTCAGAGGGTGACAACATCAGATGATTGCGAAATCAATTTAATTATTAATGCAAAATTAGCAACCATTGAAAATGTAATTATAGGTATTAAATAATAATTATAGTATGCAAACGCAAAATAAAAAATGTAAGCCAACCGAGTTTGACGGAACCAGCCACATAGACACAGAAGTAGTTCTAAAGGAAGGAAAATCATCACCCAAAATAGTTTTGTAAACATAGGGTTATGATCTTACGGTCGTCTTAGCTCTTTTAAACCTGTACGTCGTTCTAACGATCAATAATAAATTATACAGTGAGTTATATATTTCGACTCACAACAAAAAAACAACGTTCAAACGGAACAACCCGTACGAGCACAACATGGGAATGAGAAGAAGCCGCTACAGAAGAACTCCCTACACAGTTTTCCTCCAGCCGGTTTCCTTGATTTAACTTGTGGTAGGGTATATTACTCTACATTCAATATTAAAGCGAAGATTGAAACTATCTGACTTTGTTAATGGTTCTAAATAGTGTATCTTTCCTGTACGGGGCTGTTGGTACAATATTAGTTAATACTGGTAGCCATTCCACGAGCGTGTTTTTCACTATTCCATTATTTATCCTCTTTATTCTATTTAGCTGGGAGTCTAAACATTATTCATACAGCGTAGCGTTAGTAGTGCGAAGCAAAGTAAAAAACAAAAGTGAGCCACTAACGTATATTAACAAGTATCTGATTTGTACCCTATTGAAAAACCGTGCTAATTTGTGCTGATCCATGGGCTAGAACTGCGGGGCAAACGGATGAACATAATATAAGGTCAAATAAGGTATGAATCAATCAGAAGTATTGTGAAGATGGGAACGGAGAAACTCATAACCAGTCTGGATAACAAAAAATGGTCAAGTACATACTTTAAGTAGCCGCCAAGCTATGTGTGTTTGAGTTGGGATTACTATTACTCCGTATTACATTGTACTGTGTACCAAAGATATTGTTGCCGTTCTAAGAGTCCTATGTTCTTCTCCAAAGTCTATACCGGAAAGTTTCTCTGTCAGGGTAATGTGTGGGAAACCTCACTATTTTCAATCGTCGTCTTATCAATATGTTCCTTAAAGGTAAGCAATCGGTAAGCCAGCAAACCAAAATACTTCCCAAGTACTCAAGATTGAAGCTATAATATGGCACTTTTACATAACATTTCAAATAGCTCTGTCCTCAGGCACATGTATGTCGGCTACACATCTCACTAACTATCCCTTTTAAACTCATAATTGCAATTTGTATTATTTTTTTTTTTTCGTATTTCGTTAATTACAAGACAGTGTTATATTTTATAGTCCCAACAATATTACAAATATTTCATGTTAGCGGTAGTTTACTTTTTAAAGCTATGCGCGTCTATTATTTATTTAATATATGCAATTCTCCGGTTACAGTGTTTGTTATTGAGTATTCTGAAACAATTTGACTGATTTTCATGAAATTTCTGGTGTATATTTGGTAGGTCTGAAAATAGGTCATTGTCTATTTTTTAAACCCTAGGTTTTAAGGGCGTGCCACCCAAATAATTTTTATTAGTTTTTGCAACCTTAGGGTTGAAACGTCTTCTCTCAGTGATCGATAACTGATCGATCGATAATTGATTGGAGTTTATGGGTCACCTTTAACATAGCAAACAACACGAAGTGGGAATGAGAAAGCAGCCGCTACAGAAGAACTCACTACACAGTTTTTAGCCATTATTGTTTTTGCATCGATCGTAGCAGTGGCGTTTTATTTTCTCATTGCAACTCTCATGTCAATCATCGAGTTGAAGTGCTAAAATTATTTATCCTAAATTTTTTAAAAATTACTGAAGATAGTTCTCGGTTTCAGTTAGTCTCATAAAAATCGATAGTAGGTACTCAATTGTATTACTATATTCATAATACGATTATTCTCAGTGTCTATTTGGAAGGTGTGAGAATATGTAGTAGAGTATTTTTTACCCTCCTACCACCATCTGGGGTAGTTCAAACGAGAATTTTGAGATTTAAGCTGGACATTTTTGTTTATAAATGGTTGCTGGAAATTAATATTTATTATTTGGAAATAATTTTGCGCATTGTTTTCATTTTTTACCGGCAGCGATGTGCACCAAGGCATCGGCTTGTATAATGTAATATAAATTTTAACTTGTAACTTTAATGTTTTAGTTTGGAACTGTAACAACTTAAAAAAAAACAAGAAATTCTACTTTACTTGATTATATTGTATGAGTAAATCTTTCACTAAAGTGCATTGATATGTGTGTACCAACAGGTTTCTAGGATTACTCCTTAGAATTGCATTAGAGGGCAGTTAAGATACAAAAATTTATTGAATAATGCTGCATAGACGTGTAGTACTCATAGGTATTATATTAATAGATGTCATACTTAAATTATACAATTTCAGATTCAATTAAAGATTATCATAAAGCAAATATTTATAGTATGTATCTTAAAATAAACAACTGATTAATATAATCATAAAATATAAGCAATTTCGAAATTCAAATATAATATCATAGGTGCAGTCAACATTTCTCTATAGCTATTAGATGTTGATGTTTACCGCCAAATTAAATGTAATTTTCTGTATAATATTTTAAACTTATCCAATGATAGAGAAATCATGAATTTCAAAACTTAAGATTTAATATTAAAAACAACTTTGAAAATATCTACCTGCAATGGAATTAAAATATTTTAGAAATTAGAACTAATTCCATTAGTTACAACGTTTGATATTAACACTTAAATATTTTAGTATCCACCAAAAGTTTGTTTTCGATGTAAATAATAAATTGTGTTGAAAAAAAAACAAATGAAGGACCTTTTAGATTCTGAGCGG
This sequence comes from Nasonovia ribisnigri, assembly GCA_027563435.1. Classification (NCBI taxonomy): domain Eukaryota; kingdom Metazoa; phylum Arthropoda; class Insecta; order Hemiptera; family Aphididae; genus Nasonovia; species Nasonovia ribisnigri. The sequence continues at coordinate 84,971 of JANEHU010002045.1, forward strand.
AGCTACACAGTTATTTTTTACAGACATTTTAAGTTCAAACTTGAACGAAATCACATATTAAAATCAGATTAACGAATAGAAGTATATATTATATTATTTTTCTAGCATCTAGCATCACTGATAATTTTAAATTTATAATTAAATAATATGAATAATATTAATTCAACTTACCAGCTACCGTAAAATAACAATATCAATATAATTTAAAAATCCTAGACTGACATACCTTCTCCGCTCAGAATTGTTTTTCAAATACAATGATATTGTATCATTGAATTCAAATTTAATACCATCCATTATACAGTGATCTACTTGTAACCAACTGTACAGTGGAGCGACATCCACTTGACCCCCTTTGATTGGTCCACCCCCGATCGAGAATTTAGTACCGAATCCATAGATGCTATAATAAAAGTTAACAGCACGGAAAACTTAGGAGCTAGGACGGGAAAACCAGAAAAAAAGTGAAATGTTTAGCCAATAATTATGTTTTCAGGTTTTTTCCCCCTAGCTTCGGAGTGTTCCCTGCTGTTAACGTTTTTTTTGTTCCGAAACGACATAGGATATGTCTGCGAAGTCGTAGATCAATTGATTGAGGTGGGGGGGGGGGGGGTTGCCAAAGTCCACGAAATTTCATTTTTTTTACTTTTTTTAAGGTTTTTCCTCCGTAAATTTCCGTGCTGTAAGCTGTTTTGGCAATTTATTTTTAGGATGGACTTGCCCCATATCGATTGGTACCGAAATGGAGTCAATCCGACTTTTTTTTATTATAATTAATTGATTATATTTGTTATTTAGCTAAAAAATGTACGTACTTCAATGTTTTTTATTATTTATGTGTTATAATAATGAATGTTAAGAATAAAGTTTTGTAGACGCTAGATTGTAAAAACCTACTTCATATATATATGTGTACTGATTTATAACCTGTATAATATATAATACGGTAACTTGACTGACTGATGTATCAACGCACAGTCCAAACTACTGGTTATATAGGTAAGCTATATATTATCACCCACTTCGCTGTGTTCTCAATCTACGCAGTGTTATTCAGATGGTATATCTATATGACAGTTCAATTATTATTTAGCTATTCGTTATTGGTAGAGCTAGGAATTTGTAGCATTTGAATTTTTTTGATAGCAAATTAGGACATGGTACATCAAATACAAAATCATATTCCTAAATCACAGAGTTCAAATAAATCTTTTTTTTTTTCATTTTTTCGCATTTTCTTATGATATTCGTGTCTAATTGCATTTTTGGTACTTTTGTGACGGTTTTATACATTTTTTTTTTAGTTTTTGTTAGTTGAATTCATATTAGACATGTTTAGAAAATTTACGTATCTACATGTTTATCATTTAAATGTCAAATAAAAATATATATATTACGTGTTTTCAAAAAAAAAATATATATCTATATTTCAAACATTTTATCATGGAAAATGGCCATTAATACCAGTCGAAATTTTAAGGCTTCTATTATTTCAGTTAATACATTTTGAGTATCTTCAAAAAAAAATAAAATAGATTTTTTCAAAAAATGGTTTTGAGTAATAATTTCTAATTGTCATTCTTTTTTTTTGTATATCCCAACGCTTTCGAAAAACATTAAGATTTTTCAACCTTGACATACTGATGGCACTAACTTGATTCACATTCTTACCGGAAAAGGTGATGATGTCAAAAATTGGAGAATTTTTACTATATTACTTAGTGAAATGTTGTTTTAATTATAATTTCATTTGAATAAAATACTTTTTAGTTTCTGAGTGGATTGAGAATGTATACAAACAATAAAAAATGTATACTGACTTGTGTATTTCTTTTATGAGTGTCTGACAATGCTTTCAATTTGAGGGTGGTTTTTAATAATAGATCTTGTTGGTAAACTGAGTGGGTAGTTAATACTTGGAAGTTTTCTAAATATTCGGCAAAACACATAAAATTCAATGCCACTAAGTATTCTTGAAACATTTTACACATAAGTTAATTGTAATAATTTATTTTGTGTATTATCAATAACCAAACAATATAACCATTTTGTTTTGATATAACCAAAACCGCGAAAACGAATTGTTTATAAAATATATTAACTAGCAGATTATATTTGGTTGATCACGAAAACACGCCTAATATCGTAATATAGTACAGATTGTAAGTAGTTGTCTATAATTTATTTATAGTACCTATTGATAATAATTATGTCATATGCGGTTAATATAAGATTCCGAATGGAACGGACCTTTTCCGGTAACACGATTGCGAACGTTTTTGCCTGCCTTTAATCGTGCGGTGTTAGTCAATAACAAATTTTTAAATAATAATTTTAAAAATAGGTAATCAAATAGTAATAATATGAGGGTTTTCTGCTATTACGCCGGGCGATAAGTGATAACTACCAATGGTCCAGAGAGCTTTCATAGGACATACTACAGTGGTCAGTTGTATAGCCCTCATCATGCAACACACCGTCGTGATATCAGGGTTAAAAGAAACGCAAGCTCAAACTTTGACAATAATAAATTAAATTAAAAACAACGAACATAATCCTATGGCCAAAAAAGATAAATCTAAAATTGAATTAACATTACAAAATTATAATGATTATAAAGAACACAAGGATCTATATTTATATTGTAAGATATAAAATGTATAAGTCATATATGATATTATTTATAATTATCATCAGTATTATTATTAATATTATTATATATATTGTTATTCCAGTATTATCTTTATCATTATTATTAATATTATATAATCAGTTAACGATCGAACGTCGTACAGTGCGCGTCGTCGTATCCGTCCTCCCAAGTTTTGTGTAGTTATTTTATAATAAACAGTTTTAACTATTTTATATTCGAGTTATATTATATTATTAGTTATTACAATATTTAAGAAAAACTGGAAATTCTTACCAGGGAAAAAATTTAAAAAAAGCAAATATGTAGAAAACAATTTTTAAAAACCATTATTTTGTTTGTATTATTTTATTTATTTTTCAGCTTTTAACGCAACATTAACACGTAGATTTTGTAACAGTATCATTAATATTTATAATTAAATTATATTTTATTTTATTTTAGTTTGTAACGTAGTTGTTATTTTCATTGTGTAATTGATATCAATAAATTTTATTTAAAAAATGTTGTTAATCATGTTGTTAATAAAAAACGTTTTGACAAACGCAGGCAACATCATATATTCAAAACAGGTGACTTGGTATGGTATGAATGGCACCAAGCCTCAGACAACAAGTTATCTTCTAAGTATAAAGGTCCATATACAATTGTCAAACCAGTTGGTACAGTTTGCTACCGTATAATTAAGCCTAACTCATCTATAGTCCGCGACACGAAAAGTGGCCCTGTGTACCAGGACCCGTTGCTGCTTCCCACCCGTGAGCCATTGGTTCTCAACATATGCCGCATACTGCGTGTCTGTGCCACTTGTATAATACACATTTTACAAATATAAAAAGAAACATAGTTGATTTGTGTTTTTGGGGCACCTTACTGGCTATCTACGTATTACAGCAGCTGTCCAGACTATATACTATATAGACTAAAAAACCAGTTTTACTGGAGTGTCTAGAAGACAGGTGCAAACGTACTGTGGTAGGGATACAGTGATGCACATAATACATACAGGGTACAGACCCTATGACCCTCGTGTTTTATAGTTTTGTCTGTTGTTCACTGTCCGTTCGTAAACAACAATTTTTACGCTACTTTTCTCCTCCGTAACCATTTAACGTTACTGTATAATTATTTAAAAATGTCGTTTGTCGATAAAGATACTGTAGTGATCTCTCACTATCGTTTTATTTTAAAGTGCTCAACGTCGGAAGTTGGGCCAGGTTGATCAAAAGGATTTAGGTCGTGGCCAAATGAGACAAAGACACAATGTTAATTTGTAATATTTATTAAAATAAGATTAACTGGTCAAACATAAATAAATGTATTTATAAATTTGAGGACAGGACGAAAAGTCTCTGCCCGAGAAATTAGTTACTAAAAATAAAAGTTACACTTGTTTAAAAATTACTGGGAATAGACTTAGAGTGGCGGCGATGTTGAGGACCAGGCTCAACGACCAAACTAAGTCTTACAAGTATGGGATGGTAGACTAATTCTAAATGTGCTAAGAACAGAGTTCTGTATTTATACAGAATCTCCCTTCGCTTATGGGTACACGATAAAGACTAGGAGGTGGATCAAAGACGCCGACTAGGTGTTGTTTGTGCCAACTCGTCCTTGGTCATATTCGTAGTTGCAAATTAATTCTACGAATTGCTGGACCGGGTTTTAATAGAATTGTTGTTATGGTGGCTTGTCGGTGAAATCAAAGAAAAAGAATAAAAAATAAGAAGCGACTCTGTCGGTTTACTACAATACTCATAGCCAGAGTAAAAAATTATTTATAGTGTGTATATATTTTTAAACAACTGTCAGAGAAACAGATTTAACGGCTGATTTTTTTAAAAGTGCTCAAGTCATTACAGCCCAAGCTTGTGGAATATCTCATATCGTAATTGTAAAACGGATTTGTGCTGAAGCAAGAAAAAGTGATGATCCAGAAACACCAGATGCGAGTCCTACGTTTATTTCTCCGCGTAAAGGATACAAACGCGCAAAACGGTTTCAGAGCTTGATGATTTTGATTCCGATATTGTGAGGAGGACTGTCTACGAGTTTTATGACCGGGTGAGTACCCAACTGCTCAATTAATCCTCAATGCTGTAAGAAAAACAAATTATACCGGGTGCGTTCGATCGATGCAAAGGCTCCTTATAAATTTAAAATTTAGCTACAAGAAATGCAACGATGGTCGTTTGTTTTAATGGAGAGGAACGATATCGTCGCGCTTTGGTGTAAGTTTTTAAGCAGATGAGTATGCTGCGAGAAAAAAGACGATCGGCCTGTTGTTTACCTCGACGAAACGTGGGTAAACCAAAATCATTCACGAACGCTTATTTGGCAAAATGAACAGAATTCGATGGGTCTAAAGGTACCAACTGGTAAAGGAGGTCGGCTTATTGAATGTCACGCAGGATGTGCTCGCTATGGGTTCATTGAAGGGTCGAAATTGGTGTTTCGTAGTAACAGCGGAAATACAATAGATTACCACGACCAAATGAATGGTGAAGTGTTCAAGCAGTGGTTTATTCAATTGCTGAATAACCTTGAAGAGCCATCCGTTATTGTTATGGACAATGCACCATATCATTCTACTCTCAAAGAAACATATCTAAAAAGGAATTGGAGAAAAGCCGACGCCCAACAATGGTTAACGGATAAAAACGTTGAATTTCATCCATTAGAAACATTACCGGAACTTTGTCAAAAAGTAAAGTACCTAATGCCACGAGAAAAAAAATACGAGCTGGACAAAATCGCGTTGGAAAAGGGTCATGAGGTAATCCGTCTACCACCTTACCATTGCAAATATAACCCGATAGAGTTAATTTGGGCTCAGGTGAAGGGCGAAGTGGCGAAAAAAAAACACGTTTAAAATGGTTGACATTGAACGTCTAACACATGAGGCATTGGATGCAGTGACTGTAGACGATTGGAAGAAATGCGTCCATCATGCAGAAGAAATTCAAATTGAAGACAACAAAAAAGAAATTATACGAGACACCATGATCGAACCAATAATTCTAACCATAGTTCCGGATGACAGTGACTGGAGTGACGACGACGATCAAGATGATGACGAAGGAAATAGAGAATAAAATATTTGTATTATTTGTATTATTTGTTTTAATTTTTTAATGTGTTTTTGTTTGGTTTGAATATACAAATTATTGGTTTATAAAATATTGTAAGTATTTTCAGTAAATTAATTAATAATTCAAAAAAACGCGGCAATGAGTTTAATTACGTTACGAACCACTGAGGGGAAACGGCCGCTAGGTTCGTTGCGGGCAGGGGCCATTTTTCGTGTCACGGACTATAACTCAAAAGATATGAAAGTAGTACATATACAATCCCTCGAGCCGTATTATAATCGACCCAATCTAGAAGAACCATATCAACAACTTGATGAAGAAACATATCAATAACCTGAAGAAGAAACAGATCCACAAGTTGATGAAGAACCTCTAACGAATCATCAATCAATTCCATCAGTCAGCTAATCAAATAGAACTAAAAAAACACCACATTGGCTCAATAATTTTGTTTTAAACTAAGATTGTTAAGTTTGTAGGTAATTGTTATTTTATTATTTGTTTATAATTCAGATATTGAATGTTTTGTTCATGCAATATTAGTGCACATTTTTTTTTTAATTTTCTATTCATATAATAACATTATTATCAGTTTCTATTTTATTTCATGTTAAAAACAAATATAATAATTTAAATATTTGTTTTTTGGGGGCGAATGTAAGATATAAAATGTATAAGTCATATAATATGATATTATTTATAATTATCATCAGTATTATTATTAATATTATTATATATATTGTTATTCCAGTATTATCTTTATCATTATTATTAATATTATATAATCAGTTAACGATCGAACGTCGTACAGTGCGCGTCGTCGTATCCGTCCTCCCAAGTTTTGTGTAGTTATTTTATAATAAACAGTTTTAACTATTTTATATTCGAGTTATATTATATGATTAGTTATTACATGGCGCTGTGGTAAAACACAAAATTAATAAATTTCGTTCAGTACATTTCGCATAATTTAATTATTCATTGTCGCTTTCAGTAAGTTGTCACATGGTTTTATCTTTACGAGCAATTTCTACGTCTGAAATTATAGGTTAGAACCAAGTACCAACCTTTGTGGGTTGATGTTAGTGACGACAGAATAATTGTATTTCGCAGCACACTTAAAATCGTTAGTATCACAAACAGATAGTGCGTGTTATCTACGTAATTGTTGTGATGTTGTTTTTTCGTCTGTCGCGTCTGTCAGTGAATTAATAACAAATTAGTTAAATCGGTTTTTCGCTTTCCCGTTTAAATTAATTCGTCATGAACACGCCTACAATTTTTGATTCAGTCGATATCAATCAACTTAGAACTATTAGAGTCGATGAACTCAGAAAAGAGTTAAAGTTTCGACATCTTCCGGACAAAGGAAACAAAGACGAGCTCATTGATTTTTTACTAGCCGACAATGAACGTCTTGTCGCTGAGACAATCTTCAAGAGTCAATTATTACCTCGCGTTTTAAACAAAAAGAAGACCAAATCAAGTTATCAGAAATGCAACAAAAAATCGATAGTTATGAAAAAATCGAAACTAAGGATAACAGTACAATTTCTATTGAATTATTAACTCAACTTGTACATACTCAAAAATTGATCTCAGATAATTTAAGTGGAAACAATTGTAATAATAAAGTTCAAATCTTATCAACTAATGATACAGCTAATGCTATCTCTTTATACCACGGGAAAAAGCATGAAGACATTACCGATTGGATTTTAGAAGTAGAACGTATTTCTAGTCATGCACACTGGACGCCATCCTTAACGTTAGTCAATGCAGTATCTCGACTTAGATGTGCAGCGCTTAATTGGCATAAAGTATCAGGACGACAACTTGTTTCGTGGCCAGAATGGAAAGATAAAATATCTGATCGTTTCAAGTGTAAAATGTCTTTCTCTGTTTTTTAAAATTTCAAAGTAAACGTGTCTTACGTACAGATGAATTAATCGTAGACTACATCTTTGATAAAGATGCTATAATCGAAAAGGCACCATTTAAAATGGAACAATCCGATCGTGTATCTCTTATTTTGGAAGGAATAAATGATAATATATGGGCCATTCCACTTGCATCAGCTAGATGCCAAACTGTTCAAGAACTCATCGACCACGCAATACCACTTGATACTATTCGTAAAGTAAATACAACTACTAATACTTACAATCAGAATACAAGTAATAATACTTCGAATAATACTAAAGCTCCAAAAGAAACAACTAAACCAATACATCGTTATAATCCTACTACAGAAAACAAGGATGAACAACTGTGTTTTAAATGTAAAACTATTGGTCATATAAGCTATGACTGTCCTTTTGCTGATAGTGTTTCTAAGCATAGAGATTCAAATAAAGTCAGTAATAAAAATCACAAGTTAACTGATATTAAACACCAGACTGAGAAAAAGAAACAAGATTTAACAAACAGTAAAAGTATTAATTGTATTTCAACAGAATTAGTCAACATTTCTCAAATACCAGTAACTATTTATGGATCAATTACGATAGACGTCTTGCCAGATAACGGGTCATGTGTTACTTTATTAAGGAAATGTTTTATACCTAAAGATGCTGTAATTCATGAAAGGTAAGACGGGCCTACGCTACGCCTGACGGAGATTGTACTCCATCTGGCTGGATCACTTTAAGAATACAGGTTGGAAAAATAGACTACACTATGCCTAAAGTAGGTTTGTGTGAATCACTTCCAATTGCTATGATATTAGTACGTGATTGGCAAGCTGCAGTACATGCTACTATCATAATCGAACCGAACGGAGCAATTTGCATTAACACTCCATCTACATCTCAAGAATTTGGTTGTATAAAATCTAATAAGTCGTTTATTGGTTGTGTAATTCAGTCCAGATATGACAATAAACCTCTCATTTCAAAAACACCAACTCTGATTAATAGTAAGGCTGAAACTAACACTGTTACTGAAGATTTTTTGTCAAACGAAGAAAAACAAGTATTAGAAAATTTGTTGTTAGAGTATAATGATATTTTTTCCACATCAGAAAATGAAATTGGTGAATTTCCTAATTTTCATATGGAAATTAATTTAACTAAAGATATTCCAATTAAGTGTAAACCATATAAAGCATCAGAAATTGACAAGCAATTTATGCGAGAACAGGTAGAAAAATGGATCAAAAGTGGCGTGTGTAGAAATTCTACATCTCCATATGGTGCTCCAGCATTTGTCATAGAACAACCACATCATGAATCTACTCCAAGAAGATTTTTTGTTGACTATTCTCGCACAATAAACCCATGCACTATCAAAGATCCATTCCCAATCGATAAAATGGACGATATGGTTCACAAAATAGCAGGAAAGAAATACAAAACACTCGTTGATGTTAAACACGCTTTCAATAATTTTAAGATTAAAGAAGAGGACATCTTCAAGACTGCCGCTGTTACGCCTGATCATCATATAGAGTTTTGTCGTGTTATTTTTGGTTTAACTAATGCACCAGCTATTTTAGCCCGAGCTATATCAATCGCTTACAGTCACTTAATCGATAACGGTTTAGCTAAATATTATGATGATCTAGCAGCAGCACACGATACTTTTGATGAACATATTAAATTTATTCATTCTCTTTTCAAAGCAACTCTCAAATATAATCTTAAGTTTACTAGAAAAAAATGTGAATTTGCAGTATCTGAATTGAAAATTCTTGGTAGAATTTTAGATTCTAGAGGTGATAGACCTGACCCAGATCGCACTCAAGCTGTAAGTCGATACCAAACACTCAAGTCTCTAAATGAACTTCGCAGTTTTCTTGGATTTGCAAATACCTTAAGAAGATACATAAAGAATTTTGCACAAATTGCCAAACCTCTTACAGACAAATTGAAGACGAAACACATCAGAACCGATCATAAAACAAAAATACTGCAATATCTTTAAATGAAAAGGAACTTCAAGCCTTCGTCAAATTGAAGACTGCACTGATAACTGCTCCGATTTTAGCACATTTTGTACCTGACGCACCTACATCAGTTGAAACAGACGCTTCATACGAAGGATTAGGCGCTTGATTAACTCAAATACAAGATGGTGAATTACGAGTTATTGAATATGCAAGCCGATCTTTAAAAGACGCAGAGAAAAGATATCATAGTAAAGAATTGGAAGTAACAGCAGTTCATTGGTCAATTACTGAAAAATTTCGACTCTATCTAATTGGTAAACAATTCAAATTGATAACTGACAACTATTCTACCGTTTACATTATAAATAAAGCTAAATTAAACAGGAAGTTTGCACGATACTTAGTAGATCTAGCTGCATTTGATATGGAACCAGTATTTCGAGCTGGACGACTTAACAAAATTGCAGATCATCTATCAAGATATCCTATAAAAGATAACCAAGAAGATAACACAAACAATGTAAACAAAGTTTGTTTAGCAGTTTTCACATTACCTAACAGCCGTATTTTAATAGCACAAAATACAGATCCATTTTGCAAACAAGTAGCCAAAAAGTTATCCAGTAACAAACAGGACAATCAATGTAATCAATATAAAGAAATGTATAGATATGAAAATGAAATTCTTGTTTTCATTCATAAAGAACATGGCCGTAAACATGTGAAAATTGTGATTCCATTTTCAGTCAGGCAATCTGTACTCAAACTTTGTCATGACGACTCTGGACATTTTGATGTTATTAAAACATTAGCCAAAATTCGTTCAAGATATTGGTGGAGCACAATGCGTCAAGACACTAGGTTGTACATCAAGGGATGTGAGACATGTCAACAGATCAATCGACGCACTACTCTTGCATATGGTATGATGGGAGAACGACCATTACCAACCACTCCATTTGAGATAGTTTCTTCGGATCACCTATCTTTACCTGTAACAAAAGCTGGTAATTGCTATATATTTGCACATATTTGTCATGCCACAAGATATTTATTGGCTAAACCAACTTGCACTACTGCAACTGATGATATAATTCACACTATCGAAAATGATTTAATTTATCATTATGGACCACCGTTGACTTATATCTCAGACAATGCAACACCATTTTCTAGTCAGAAACTTAACACATTCCTTAACAGGTATGGTATAACACATTCTTTTACACCGCCGTACACACCTCAATCAAATGGGTTAATTGAACGAGCAAATGCAACAATGCTAGCTGTCTTATCTAAATTTGCCTTAGAATTTACAGATGACTGGGACCAACGTTTACCAAATCTCATACTGGCAATTAATTCAGCAAAACAAAGTTCTACTCAATTCTCTCCTTTCTATTTATTACACGGTTTTCAACCACGCATACCTATTGGAGAAATTCAACTTGGCACAGTAACAGAAGACATATCACGTTTAGTTCAAATAAATAAAATGAATGAAGCGCGATCATTCGCAGTAGATAATTTAAAACAAACTCATGTTGTTAATAAAAAACGTTTTGACAAACGCAGGCAACATCATATATTCAAAACAGGTGACTTGGTATGGTATGAATGGCACCAAGCCTCAGACAACAAGTTATCTTCTAAGTATAAAGGTCCATATACAATTGTCAAACCAGTTGGTACAGTTTGCTACCGTATAATTAAGCCTAACTCATCTAACTCAAAAGATATGAAAGTAGTACATATACAATCCCTCGAGCCGTATTATAATCGACCCAATCTAGAAGAACCATATCAACAACTTGATGAAGAAACATATCAATAACCTGAAGAAGAAACAGATCCACAAGTTGATGAAGAACCTCTAACGAATCATCAATCAATTCCATCAGTCAGCCAATCAAATAGAACTAAAAAAACACCACATTGGCTCAATAATTTTGTTTTAAACTAAGATTGTTAAGTTTGTAGGTAATTGTTATTTTATTATTTGTTTATAATTCAGATATTGAATGTTTTGTTCATGCAATATTAGTGCACATTTTTTTTTTAATTTTCTATTCACAGTGGCGTAGCCAGGATTTCTAAAAGGGGGGGGCCAACAAAAAAATTAAATTTGTACTGTTTTTATTATAAAAAATAATTGAGATTATTTGTATACTTATTATGTGACCACATATAATACTAAATACAAAATACATCCGGCTGACATTAATAAAATATTTAACAACTTTATATATGTTATAATAATTTATTGCAAACAAAATTTATATTACATAAGGTTTTAATATTATGTCCAATCTGCAACTTTCATTCTCCTTGGAGATTTATTTATAAATGCAGTCATGATATCTTTTTCTACGTTTTCATATTCCAATTCATCTTTGTTTATTGTCGCTAAGGCCAAACCATTCAACCTTTCTTCATTCATTGTAGCTCTTAAATATGTTTTCAGTCTTTTTAGAACTGAAAATGTACGTTCTGGAGTAGCGGATGTTACAGGCAGAGTAGCAAATAATTGAAGAATCTTCTTTATATTCGGAAAAAGCTCTGTGCAGTGTTGAATAGCTTTTACAGCAGTCTCTGGTAATTTTTCTCTCAATTGCCATTGATTTCTCCATATGAATAACTCGGCTTTCAAACATGTATTCATACTAACTAAAAAGTCATCCTCGTAAATAGAAGCAGCAGCTAAAATTGCTTGGTCATCATAATGTGACAAATTAGATGGTATCAATCCTTCTAATGGTATAATTGTTTCTAGTCTCTTATCAAATCTTGAATGCAACTGCAAGATTAAATTATCAAGAAATGGTATAAATATAACTATTTTATAATATTCCTCTGCATCTTTGGCATGAACGTTGTTTCGGACAGTTTGTCTTCCACAAATTCGAGGCATGCGTATTTCAATTTCGAGTTCAGAAGCTATTGTGGTAACATTTTTCATTATTTCTTTAAAGGATTTATCAGCATCTTCTCGAATGGCTTCTAAAGCTTCTCTAACAATCATTACATCATTTAAAGCTTTGGATAGGTCCTGCTGTTTACTTTGTAGTACTTGACTTAATTGTACTGTGTATGAGAAGCAAGTAACAGCTACTTCCAGAGAGACAAGAAAATCACTCTTAGTTATAGCACTCACATATAATGACGCTTTGGTTGACGTTTCAGGATTTGAATCATATTTCTCAAGATGTTCTAGAGTAGAAATTATATACATGTACAGTTCTTTAAATGTTATAAGTGAATCGTGTCGATCAACCCATCGTGTTTCACAGAGTTTTTTCAATTTTGTTTTTTTTGTATTATTAACACTTTTATTAGAATTACCTGCATCAATAAAATGTTTTAATTTATCCATACGTTTCGCTGAATAAGAAAAAAATGTAGCAACTGTACCAATTATACCGTTCATATTTTTGATTGATGATACCTCGCATGCCTTTGAGAGACAGAGGTTTAAAGAATGACTAAAACAGTGGGTATAGAAAGCCAAAGGTTGTTCATCTAATATAAGTGCTTGAACCCCATTATATTTACCAGACATATTCGATCCCCCGTCGTAACCTTGGCCTCTAAGATCATCAAAATATAAGCCAACTTTTTCCAGTTCATTCTTTAGTGTTTCTTTTATTGAAATTCCAGTAGTTGAAACCATTTCTACAAAACCAATAAAATCTTCTCTAATAATTGAACTGGATGTATCAACATAGCGAATGCATATAGTCATTTGCTCTTTAGTACTTATATCAGTGGTTTCATCACATAATATGGAGTAGTATTTAGAAGCTTTAATTCTATTAACAATTTTGTCTTTTATGATGTCACCTATTGTTTCTATGATCTCATTCTGAATTGTAGGGCTAATCATAGTACAATTTTTAGCAGCTGTGTTGAAATGAGACTCAAGGTCTTTATCGCCGGATTCGATACGAAAAGATAATAAGGCACGTAAGAGTCCTTGTTTACCGGATAGACATTCTTTTCGTACATCACATTCACTCAATGATCCTAATTCTCTATGACCACGTAAAGCCAAATTGTTTTGAGCACAAAATAAAATTGTTTTGATTATTGGTATGAGTCTTTTACGATTATGTTCAACTATCTGTGACATATGATCACTTAGAACTACATCTATGCCTATTTTGCCTCCGCTTTCATAATAAGCTAAAAAGTCATGTACTCTCTTACCAGATAAAATATGGTAATCTTTTTTACTATGTTCTAGAAGATCAGCCAAAGCATCTTTATATTTTACCATTGGTTGTGTGACTAATTTACCCAATTTCTGTAAAAAAAAAATAGTATTGATTTATATCAATAGTCTAGTAATACATGGAATAGGCATGTTTATATTTAATTATAAATAAATTAAATACATTTACTAATTTAAATAATAGGTACTTGTTTCCCAATGCCTCCGCCAGAAAAAGCAAATAAAATACACCATTTACAAAATGCACCGTTTTTTATTTCACTGTAAGCAAGCCACGGATACAATTCTAAGTAATTGTACTTAAACTTTCTATTGCGTTGATTCTTTCCTGACCCTTCAATTTTTTGTGGAAAAGCATAATCAGGTGAAGGACGCCAAGCAAATTTTAAGCAATTGGCAATTTCAGAAGGTTTTAAAGCATGGTCAACTACAAAATTGGCAATATCATACAAACGCTGTTGTGTATGAGAAGCAAGTGATTCAGAATTCTATAAAGTTAATAATTAAGCATTATTATCATTTATAATATAATATTTTTTATAAAACACTGTTATAAGTATCTCAAATAAATAAGTAGCATAGTTGACAGTATTTTAAATCATAAAGTTTTACATACCAAACTATTATCTTCTTTTACTATATTTATTGACTGTTCAATTCTAGATGAAACGTTTTCCTTGCATATTGTATTTGAACAAGATGAAATGTTATCATTCTCATTCTTGGTAGCCTTTTGTGAACCAATACAATATAATATAATACATTATACATATGCAATACGGTTAATACATATTACAAAAATTTATAATACATTTTACAATAATATAGATAGTTGAACTTACATCATTAAGTTTCTGTTTTTTTGAGCAATTGAAAATGGAAAATACTTGATTTTTTTCTGTCATGTTTAACACGCCTGTAACGTTGTGTCGTTGTTGTAAAAGTGCCTTGTAGCTAGTATTTGTCAAAATATGTCAATTGTCAATCTTTTTGTAAATATTTATCAATACTTTTGTTGCCAGCGACTAATTTTGTCAAAGTCGTAAGAACAAAACTATACAAGAGATTAGAGAACTTACTAGCTAGCCGTAACGTGCCGGTGGCGTGATAAACTGGCAGTGTGAATGTGATAAGCCGGCGGCATGTGGTTGCTAGGGAAACGCGAGCGCGGTCGGTTACCGCAAGGAACATCCAATACAATAAAATATTATATAAAATTCACTGCTGATCGCCTAGACAAAACAGGTGGTAACATTGATACGCGTGTCGTGTTGGTAAGTGGTGATCACTATTAAAGATATCTTATATTAAATTATATCTTTAATCATGGCGGTGATACACTCACGTTTGTAACCGAACTAGGTACCATAGCGCAGCTATAGATAATAAACACCATTTGGCATTTGAGGAGACTATCTTAAATCGTGATAATGAATAATATTTCTACCACGAACTAATATGTACATATTAGTTCGTGATTTCTACTTTTTTCATACTCTATGGACGTACTGATATAAAAACAATAATAAAAAAACACGGCCCATGGGGGGGGGCCATGGCCCCTCTGGCCCTCCCCCTGGCTACGCCACTGTCTATTCATATAATAACATTATTATCAGTTTCTATTTTATTTCATGTTAAAAACAAATATAATAATTTAAATATTTGTTTTTTGGGGGCGAATGTAAGATATAAAATGTATAAGTCATATAATATGATATTATTTATAATTATCATCAGTATTATTATTAATATTATTATATATATTGTTATTCCAGTATTATCTTTATCATTATTATTAATATTATATAATCAGTTAACGATCGAACGTCGTACAGTGCGCGTCGTCGTATCCGTCCTCCCAAGTTTTGTGTAGTTATTTTATAATAAACAGTTTTAACTATTTTATATTCGAGTTATATTATATTATTAGTTATTACAATATTTAAGAAAAACTGGAAATTCTTACCAGGGAAAAAATTTAAAAAAAGCAAATATGTAGAAAACAATTTTTAAAAACCATTATTTTGTTTGTATTATTTTATTTATTTTTCAGCTTTTAACGCAACATTAACACGTAGATTTTGTAACAGTATCATTAATATTTATAATTAAATTATATTTTATTTTATTTTAGTTTGTAACGTAGTTGTTATTTTCATTGTGTAATTGATATCAATAAATTTTATTTAAAAAAAAATATTTTGTAAACTTTGCAACGTGGTCTATAAAAAACGTTCGCAATCGTTTGTTTTTCAGCTAAAAAACCAAATTCTCTGATAAGCGTCATTCGTTCGCAATCGTGTTATAAAAAAGGTAAAGCGTTCGCAATCGTGTTGTATCCGTGATCCGTCATATGCAAGTCGTGGAATAAGATTACTGAAAGTAGGTACTGTTGTAATACTAGTGTAGGTATAGGTAGGTTGAGTACCCATTTTAATAAATATCACAAAAAAATTAAATCCCGTAAATATGTAAGTATGAGTATCCGTATATTTAGTACAATATACTTTTTCACATTATGTATCATTTGTTCAATGCGTTGCTATATGTTGACGCTGTTAATGAACAAGTTGCATAATCGACAACTATGAATAAAACTAAGCTCGACCCAAAACAAAATATTGGAATATTAATAATAATAATAAAATAATATGATTCATTATAAACTGTATTTGTTTTTATAGTTAATCAAAGTAAATATATTTTTGATTTTTATAATTTGGCTTATTGAGGTCGTTACAAAAATAGTATTTGTAAGAGTGTTAAAAATTGAAACTCTGAACTTCTAAATTGTACATAGTATGAAAGTTCATTGATTTCAACCTCAACGAAATCATTATAAAGTTTAATTAACATTATTTATGGCTTTTTTTAGAGGACTATGGTATGTAAAATATCTATCATCTTTTATAATATGTTTAATAAGTATTATTTCCATAAATATAAATAAAAACAATTAATCATACATTTTTATATTTTATTATCTAGAGGCATTAAAAGGTATGCATTTATTGTGTTTTGTATTGTACGTTGGAACATTACATATTTGCGAGCTATACATTACAGTATTACTTTATGTCATATGTCTCAAGGTACCTACCCATAGTGTACAAATAATTGTTTTCATTATTTTCACCATAACCATCCAAATTATACAAAAACAGAATACTTTTTAAATTAAAACAATCAAATCCGTTACATAACTTTTGTAAATTTAATTTTTTAATTATTTAACATCCAAATACCACAATTGAATCATAGCAACTTATTTTGTAGTTATTTAAGTATAATTTTTTAAACCACATAATACAAAAAAACCTATAATGACTAACAATATGTAGTATGCACTCATTTATAACAAATTATGATAATGCTATGCAAATTTTATTTATTATTAGCATTTTTGAAAAAAAAATTAATTATTAAATTCCAAAATAAAAGACTACTATTGTGAGATTGTTGAACACAGTTTTCTATAGAAATTCATAATAAATTTTTTTTTTCTAGATCCAATTTGTAAGTACATTTTTTTTATATTATTGAAATAACAAATTATAGTATTATAATCTGTGTTCTCATACATGAAAAAATAATAGCATAAAGATGACCAGAGTGGTGAAGGGGGGAGTAAATATTGAACGTAACACGCAGGAAAAATAAAATTTTAAAAATGTTGTTGAATATTTTATAGAAAATCTGAAAATGTGTGTTTATAATGAATTATACACAATATTCACTGACATCAGTCAAAAGTCAAAAATAATTAATAATGGAAATGGAACATAATTATTTACATTAAATATAATCATATCATATTTAGCGAAGTATAATATAGAATAACCATAATAATTTTTATCAATATCCCCTACGTCTGAGCTGTGTACCTAATGTGTGTATGAAGTTGTGTCTAAAAGTGTGAGCGTCTGCCATAGGCACAAATTCAGTTTTTGATTTGGCGGAGAGGGGCTTTGACTTGGTTTTTTTTTTGTAGGGGGGTGTAATCATTTTGGGATCTGCCAAGTAAAAACTCCTTCAATCCGACACGGTCGCAGGTTAACGAGTATTTCATTAAAAAAAAAAATAATTACAAATTAATTTGTTTATCAAATATCAATTACTATTTTGTTTTAATAAATAACAATGTCCTTAAAATTAAGACTTATAATAATCATTACTTTAACCTTAAGTTGGAACATTAAAAAATTACAGTATAGACTTCAATTTCAGATTAAAGTGAATACTAAGTGCAAATACCAAAGTAGCCCGCCCCCCCCCCCTTATGACGCCACTGTGTTAGTGTACAACTGCGCTGTGTATGTATTAGGTACCTATTAATTATTTTATCCATTATCTTCAATAACCATTTTTTGATAAAGAGTGATTGAATATCAATGATCGGAAACATTAGACTACCTAAATTGTGCTGTTCATATAAAGTATTTCTTTAAGTATGAAAAGTTCTTTTCCACAAAAATTATGTTAAAAAAGAAAATTTCAGTTACATGTTATTTTTAATTTCTTTTAATGAATAGAAAGTAAGGTGGATTCTATGAACCAAAAATTAAAAGCACATACCCTTCAAATGAGAAACACTTGAATTAATTAGAGTTTATTTAACAATAAGAAACTAAAATATGAAGATGATTGTAAATAGTCGTGGAATGTAGGTAGTCCAAATTCTTAGTATAAACACATCAGAGTTCATCATTAGTGGTATCTAGAATAAAGCAAAGGTGGACAACTGTACATTTCATATTGTTTATAATCGTATTAACTATTGAATATTAAAATATAATTTTACAGATAGCATAGGTAAGTATATTTTATGTTTCTTGTCGTTTTTAACCACCATAAACCAAAAATGAATCCACATACCCTTAAAATATGAAGCACAAAAAATAATAATGGTGTTTTTAACAATACTCTCAAATGTGAACATAATATAATAAGAGTAGAAAATGTTATGATTATGCACAAATTGTAATACATACATGTTCATTAGTGGAACCATTGATTATAATATAATGGTTTACCATATTATCATGATGATATCATAGTGGTACCTACAAAGAAGTGATTTTATATTATTGTATATCGGTAATAGGCACAAATAGTATTGACGTCACATTATCTATTGATAAGACTGACGGTTCAAAACAAACTGTTATCACAGTTCATTCCATAAGAAATACATATGCCGAAAATAATGTTTGAAAAAATTTGATTTTTTTGGTGTTTGTATTTTTTTCTTAAAGTTCTAACTTCTAAAAACGTATTCTTTACAAGTTTATACATATATACCGACCAAAAATATGAAGCTAAACCATTTTTTTGTAAAAACAAACAATTTGTACTATTTTGTACCATACACATTATACACAAATCATTGAATCATTCAGTTAAGTATTAATTATTAAATATTAATAATATCTTATACTATTGCAATATATTGTATACACTAATTTCCCTCCAATTTATGCATTGTATACAATTTTTATACTTTTTAACTATACCTATTAAAATATATTTATTTGTTGTTTTTCTTTTTGAGCCATCTACTTGTACCTGTTACACCAACATTATATTTTAGTCATCTGTGTGTCAGTTAAGTGTCACTGGTCAGTGGTCAGTGGTTATCTAACTATTTGAATAGTTTTTTGTATACATTCGGATACGAATACAAAATATAAAATCGAATCAAATTAAATAATATTTGTCACAAATAATATAATAGGTAATCATTTTCTTATCTGTTTATTTATAAACTATGTACGGGCTCGACTGCGATAGGAAACCTGTTTTGACCATGCGCACGGTACTGCCGTTATGGCGCGCGGGGTGGTGGTATGAACACCTAGTATCGAACGCGGCCACTGCTTACGGGCGCAGCACTTGACGGGCGTAATTTTCTGCAGTTTCTTATAAAACATACATTGCGCGTTCCAATAATATGGGCTACTGAGTGGTTTAATTGTAAAAACACCTATGAACAAAATTGTAGAGGAGATTTTTATCTGGTTCCGTAAGAAGCCCAATTTTTGATATCTTTAAAACATCATGATATATATCGTGATTAATAATACACTTTTTTTAATTTTTAAAAGTTATTTTTAGGACTTAGAAATGAAAATTTCAAAAATCCGGCTTCTTACGGAACCAGATAAAAATCTCCTCTACAATTTTGTTCATAGGTGTTTTTACAATTAAACCACTCAGTAGCCCATATTATTGGAACGCGCAAAGTATATTTTTAAAGGAATTTTTCGAGTGATTTTTTTCCGTGACACGTCCTCTTAATAAGTTATAACTAACGTATATTATCTATTTTTATATGTAGGAAGTATTTGTAAGTATATTTTATGTTGATTGTTATATTTTTAATTGATTTGATTTAACCGTGCCATATTTAATAGAATAAATTAAATGTTTAAAGTTAAAAATATCATTTTGTAATACTCTGAAAGAACTTTTTTTCCCAATCATTATAATAATTACTTTAATAACTATGATATTAACATATGTATATATGCCAATATAATATCTATTTATGGATAATATGCGATGTACATATTTATAAATAAACCAATCTTTATAAATTACAGTAGAATTGCGTACGTATTCTTTATTTATGTATTTTAATAAAAAACAAGTACATGATAATGGTATTTTGTGTGAAACTTATCATTTAATATGGTAGATCTGACATGAGCGATGAAATTATTTTGGTGGACTCCTACCGTGGCCTCCTTTATCTCATGTAGACAAATCAGTTTTCCGAAGTCTTATCGCTATCATTGTATCAAGTCCATCGATTGGATTGACAAAAGTACATGCAAATGAACATACATTGTTTACCGCTGTCGTATGAAAGATTGGTCGGTACTTCGTTCTATTTCTTTTACACTGGACATGCCCACACACAAATGATCACTATTACTACGCACAAAAGTACAAGAATTATACAATACGGAAATTGCCTATTTTTAACTCCTAAAAATCTGTCAATCAGCAATCACCTTATATAATAGTTTTCATAATAAACAGTGATAGGCACCTACAAACAAGTGATTTCATATTGTATATAGGTAATTGTTGGTATTATTAATACGTAATAACTAACATACCTAGGTATATTATCTAATTTTTTTTCCAGCAAGAATTTGTAAGTATATTTTATGTCGATTGTTATATTCTTACTGGATTTGATTTAATTGCATTATATTTAATACAATAAATTACATTTTTAAAATTTAAAATAACATTTTATAATTCTCTGATAGAACTTTTTTTCCCAACCTTTATAATTATTACCTTAATAACTATGATATAGACATATAATATATGCCAATATAATGTATTTATGGATAATATGATACATATTTATAAGCTAATTAATCATTATAAATTACAGTAGAAACACGTACGTATTTTTAATTATTTATTTTTATATTAAACCAGTACATGTTAATGGTATTTTGTGTGGAACTTATCTTTTAAAATGGTAGATCTGACCTGAGCGATGAAAGTATCAGTACAAAAATAATGTATATTTTTGTTTCTTGTGTGTAACCTAAAAGTAAAAAAAACTTTTATTTGTCAAATTTAGGTTGACTTTTAGTGGGAAACTGTACCTATTTAGTATTATTGGTGGATTAAACTAAAAACAAATTACTATATAACATAATATTCAAAATACTTGTGATGAACCTACAAAAATGTTTTCGCGACTCGAGTTTTCAAAAAAAAAAAATCTGTTGTTCTACAACTATCAGTATTACCAAAAGAAGGTTTCATGACTGAATTATTGGCAGTGAAGAATGGGTAAAGTTAGGAATCAATGGCAATTACCACTTTAGTTCAAAAAATAAACTATTTCAAGTTGAATATTTTATCTAAAATAAAGTTGATTTCCTCTAAAACTTTTTTTACTAACTAGAACCGTTTTGCTACCTTAAATTACCCTCAAGGTCTCAATTTTTAATATAGTAGCGTTTCATATTTTATAAAACATCTATAGAAACTGAAAAATAAAGCACTTAATATTGAAAAATATATTACTATATAATTATAGAAAATCTAGGCATTAAAAAAAATTAATCAAATACCAGTCTATATAAAATACTTGTAATATAGGCTGAAACACTATCTTCGTAATTTATTAGTACTCCTTTTATATTTTTTCCTGGCAGCTGAACAATGAAGCTCTTGTAATTCGCAACGACATATTTGTAAAAATATCTTTTTGAACTCTATTATTGTAAACGTATTAAAGAATGTTGAATTATTCCACTTGTTTGGACACGGGCGCATTTTCACGCCACCCTAGTTTTGACATATTTCCACCCAGCGGCGCATCGGACACAAAAGTTCACGAGGTGGCTTATTACCTCCTCTGTCGCCACCACCGTAGGCTGTGCCGCCGGTTATGCTGTGTCCCGGCAGATTACGACATGGAGCTATGGGCGACATGTCATAATTACTGTGCTAAGTCGTTGTTCCGTACCAAGCCGCCGTTCTGTATGTCAGAAGACGCTTAGTGATTTCCGTGCGTTGTATTGGTGGCGTTGACCCTGCGTGTGATCAGGCATAAAGTCCAATCAGTGCTTAACTGTAGGCGAGATATCAGTCGAACTGTTTGCCAATCGGGTCCATTCACCGGTGTATGAGCCCGTGGAAGTGCCTTCCGTGGTGAGAGCTTCATCTCAATTGTTTGAGATAAGACAACCGACGTCGTTCCCAAATAGAACAAGGAAACCCGGGCTGCAATATCATCGAACAAGTTCTGGTCGTACCTTCGCACATTCATTATTAATGTAGGTCAGTGGTACCGTTTTATTTATACACGGTCAAACCCGTTTATGGTGTATTATTATCGTCATATTTATATTTTTTTGTATTGCCATCTGCTGTCACTATGATGAGATCTTTTTATATATTTATAATTATTATAATATTTTTTATTACTGTTGAATGCCCTAATATTACTATTATATTTCTTCAAAGATTTTATATTGTGTCATAATACGTATATACGTATATATTACACGTTTCATATACATAATATATAGATACTCTGGGTAACCTTCTCCTGTCCCCAGCATCCCGCAAGTCGTTGCCTCTAACCTCACCAATCGTAGGAGCGGCTTCGGAGCATAACACTATTATATTGAAGAACAGAATCGTATGGTTCAATCAAAAATATGTTGCTAAATTACAAAAATAATCTCCTACTGAATATTTTAATCATCAATATTCATAATAAAGTAACAAACCATAAGTTATCATATTTTATAACTTATATTACTAACAATATCATTAATATATTTTTTTTTAGTAGAAAAAAGTACGTAATTATTATATAGTTTGACTGAGTTAGTAGTTTCATAATTTTATTAGTGTGAGATTTCAGGAGGAAAACGACTATCAGACATCATATAGTATATCTGTATATCAACCTGAAATCGGTATACCAGTTTGACCGTCAGCCAAAAACTTTTTTAAAACTTTTTTCAACGGGAGCTGTTTGGGAATTGATCCGTTCGTAAAACCTTTTTTGACGGGAGCCGTTTGGGAATAATCAAACAATAGACGGGATCCGTTTGGGAATAATCAAACAATAGACGAGATCCGTTTGAAACGTGACGGAAATATTATCAAATATTATCGCTGACGTTTCATCGCATACTTGTTAATCGTGCAGTATTTTATCATGACTATTTCGTAGTGGTTATTTTATCGTGATCATTACGTCGTTCCTTTAAGTTCACCGTGCCTCACTTTATCGCGTTAATTGTTATCGTTTTCTTGTATGTACTATGTTGTATAGGTGGTGTATATGTGATGCATTCATCTTAATTGCAATGTAACACTAATGACAGATTACAAAATTTCTTTGTATTCTACGTTCCAAACGGCTTTTCTTGGAGTTAAAATTGTTTTTGTAGAAGAATCAGCAAGTGCCAGACATGCAAGCTAGATATTGTGATGATACTGATCCTGATTTTCAATTGCATATAAAAACTTTAATGTCTCTCGCTTTTGTTCCAGTATCAGATGTCCTCTAAAAATATATGGAATTATTGGAAATTCCGTTGTTCAAGGATAATGAAAATTTGCTTAGTCAATTAATAAATTACTTTGAAGACACCTGGATAGGTCATCCACATCGTCGTGGTACTGGATGAAGTGCTCCACTTTTCCATTGGATATGTGGAACCAGTATCAAGGAACATACTAGGAAAAACTTCAAAAGACCAATAATTATATTGAAGGTTGGCACAAGAAATTATCTTCTTTGCTTGATTGTCACCACCCTAAAATTTGAAAATTTTTGGACGAATTAAAAGAATCCCTAAGATTAAAGAAAATTACACAAACCCAGTTGACTGCTGGCCGACTTCCACTAATTGGACAAAAAACTTACCGTGATACTGCTGTTTGTCGCGAAATCTGGTTAAAATTAACACGGTCGTAACTCGACTTATTTTATCGGCTAGGTGCTATCAATTTATTGAAAAACAACTAAGTATTTTAAATTGGACTGTATACAAATTTTACTGTAAGGACAATATAAATAAAGTGAATTACATACAAGAGAATGACTTAATTCTATATTAGTCCTAACAAAGTTACATTACTTGTTGAACGAATAATAATATATCCACAAATGTGAAATTGTAAAAAATAAACAATTAATACACCTATATCTATACGATTTGACCGTAACAATTGTTATACATGATAATACAAAGGAAACAATTTTCATATTTTTAATTTATTTTAAAACGGTTTTTCGTTGATTATTTGAATTGTATATTATTTTAGATTCTGAGCGGAGCGATGAATGCATTGATTTTACAATGATGTGTGTTTTTTTTTTTGTTTTTATTTTTTTTGTATCTGTCATCACCTTTTAGGACAATAAAAATGCTTCGATTTTCTTCAATAGTACCTTTTCTGATAGGAAAGTGAATATAGTTGGTACTTTGGGAGGTTAGAAATGACCGTAGATGCATGAAATTTTGACTAAATGTTTATATAAACATTTTCTAAACACCATACCATTTTCAAAATATTCTGACTTATTTTGAGCTGTTAACGGACATTTTCAGTTTCCAATTTTTTTAGTTTTTTTTTCTATAAATATCAATAAACTTTTATTTGTTGGGTAAAAAATCTTGAAAATTTAATATTAAGCTTCTAATATATTGTTACAATAATATTATATGAAAAATATTAAAAATCCGTAGTCACAGTTTTTTTTTTATAGGTAATCAAAGTTCAAATTTTGACAAAATACGTAAAAATGACGAAAATGTGCAATTTATATTGAGTTAGAAATTCATAAAAATTTTTCTTTTTAAATCTAAGGTTTGAAAATGTAATACAAGATTCCTCATAAGTTTTCCTAATTTTATCAATATAAAAATGTTTATAAGTAAGTCATAATAAATTTTTATGAGCATTTTAAGTTCAAATTTTTACGAGATTAGATATTCACTCGATTTCTCATGTAGCGATTTTCTTATTTTGTTACAATTCAAAAACAAATAACTGTAGATGCATGCAAATTTCACTGAATGTTTATATAAGCATTTTCTATACACCATATAATTTTGAATATATTTTGACTGTTTTTGAGCTTTTTAAGGACCATTTCAATTATCAATTTTCTTAGTTTTTTTCTATATAAATACCAATAAATTTGTATTTGTTGCGCCAAAAATAATGAAAATTTAATACAAGGCTCCTGATATATTGTTACAATGGCAATTGAAAAATATTAAAAATACATAGGCACACATTTTTTTTTATAAGCATTTAAAGTTCGAATTTTGACAAAATGCATCAAAATCTCGAAAATTATCAATCATTGTAATTAAACAATTATTAAATGGTCAGTTTTTATAACTAAGGATTGAAAATTTCAAAAACAAAGGTTCTAATAAATACTACGCATACTGTAATCAAAAAATCTAAAAAACATATAAACACAGTTATTTTTTACAGACATTTTATGTTCAAATTTGGACGAAATTTCATATTGAAATTAATTTTAACGAGTAAAAGTATATATTATTATAATATTTTTCCAGCATCACTGATAATTTTAGGTTAATAATTAAATAGTATGAATAATATTAATTCAACTTACCAGCTACCGTATAATAACAATATCAATATAATTTAAAATATCTTAGACTGACATACCGTCTCCGCTCAGAATCGTTTTTCTTATACAATGATATTATATCATTGAATTCAAATTTAATACCATCCATTATACAGTGATCTACTTGTAACCTACTGTACAGTGGAGCGACATCCACTTGACCCCCTTTTGTATTTTTTAATTGTAATAATTGAAATATTTTAGCTAATAAATTACACGTTTTATAGTAAAATCTAAATTATTTATTTATTTGATCATACGGGTGTCACCGGTTTCCGCCAAAAATGACCTTTCTGTTTTCCACCAATACCTTTTTCCGCCAATTATAAATTATAGAATTTTAAAGTTTGGGAACCCTTACTTAAAAATTTAATAATTTTACATATTTTTTTAAGTCACTATAATATATTGTATAGGTACACACTATTGAGTTAAATAATAATATTTTATACGTAGATAAAGACGAATACAGGTATAAAAATTAAAAACCTACCATATAAGTTATTATATACCATAATATAGACTATTATATCTCAAAATAAACCATAGGTTCATCGTAATAAGTGTTATGATAGAATTATATTTTTTGACTTATTTTGTCGGTAAACTAATATCATTACTATTATATAATAAGTAATAACTGGAAAAAATATTATTATTTTACTCAATAGTGTGTACTTATACAATATATTATAGTGACTTAAAAAAATATGTAAAATTATTAAATCTTTACGTAAGGGTTCCCAAACTTTAAAATTCTATAATTTATAATTGGCGGAAAAAGGAATGACGTTTTTTCTAATTTGGCGGAAAAAGGTATTGGTGGAAAACGGAAAGGTCATTTTTGGCGGAAACCGGTGACACCGGATCATACGGATGACTTATGTATATAAGTATACGATAATGATTAATAAATATTGCGATGATGTGTCATGCACGATGATATGCCATGCGAGTATGCGACGAAATGTATTCGATAAACTGCTACACGATATAATGTTGGCGAGGATGTTTAGAATGAACCGTCCGCGATGAAGTGACGCACAACGAATAGGATCGCCATAAAATAACCACGATGAAGTGACGGTGTATAGTAGATATACCTATGTATATAGATTTATTTATTTATTCAATCACTCAGTATCTTAGTACGATTTATTTTTCCTGGGTAGTGTTAAAAATCCCAACAATGATAATCCCAACTGGTCAAATGCGTGATACCAAAATCCCGACAAATCAAAATATCGACAGTTTACAATACTAACAGTTCAAAATACCGACCATTTGAAATACTAACAAAATAAAATAACATTATGTTATCTTATACAACTTCAATCTAGTAACCTAGTAAAAATAAAATACAACAAGAACATTTTCAACTGATAATATTATCAAAACCACTCAATTATCCTTAATGAATGACTGAACATTTCAAATGATCAATCGGCGTAATTCCTATGAGATATTGTGGTTAGCTACACATGGATGTACCGGGTACGTTGTACCCACACATTTTATAATGATTATAGGTACTTATACATTATGACTATGTATTTTATTCTAGGGAAAAGTAAGTTGATTTTATTTTTATTAATAATTTTATTTTATACGTTATGTTAGATGAATTTTACATGTGTATATAATTACACTGATTAAGACTTAAATGCTTACGTAATATTAAATTTAATTTCGAAAGTGGGTGTGAATTTATTATTGAAGTACCTTAATTCAATTTTTAAGATTCTTAAAAAATATCTGTTAACCATTACTTATAAATTTCAATATTGGTAACTATCCACGTGTTTTAAATTTAAAATTTTTTTTTATTATTCCAAGATCTTATACAATACTAATATTAATTATTATTAATATTTTATACTTTACAACTACAGTTTTTATTTTTCCAGTTTATAAATATATATATGTATTCAGTTATATTTTGTATAACATATTTGTCCTATACCCGTGGAAAATATATTTTAAAATTTGTATTTTTAAGGGAATTGTAATTTTTATAATATATTGTTTATTATTTTTATAGTTGTATTTTAGTTTTACCGTATATTGTAGGTACCTTCATTTGTGCTCCATTTTGCCAAACGGCAAACACAATTATAACTCTCAAGTCAGGTGCGACGAACCTACCTTATAATTTATAATGGTCATCGTTGTTTATCTTCTAATTTTTTTTGAGTGATAGTGTTAATGAAAAATAATGTTATGAATTATTTATTTTCTGTTTTTTTTTTTTATAATTGGTGTACGAACTTATAAATACCGTACATTAAATGTTCCACCATATGGAATTAAACAATAGATATTACAATATAATCAAAATCAATTGAAATTAAACAAACGCTCGGCTCCTATCGGAGAACTTTGTACAATTCTACATCGATAATAAAATATTTTGTAAAGGGGCAATATATTAGGTAATTTCTATATTTCTTAGATTATAAAACATAATAGATATAGATATAATAGATATCTTATGAAATTATTTATTAAATAATATATTGTTTATTATTTTATTTCTAGCTAAGAAAAGTACGTGCATTTTTGTATTTTGTATCTTTATGAGTGATTCATATTGCAATTCAATTTGATTTTTGTCTCATAACTTTTGTCATGACTACCATCCTCAAATGTTTACTTACCCAACGAGTTACAATTTTAGAAATTAATCCGTTTAGTCTTGGTGGCTTCACACCAACGACACCTAATATTTGGTATAACTATAACCTTTTCACCTTTTATATCATTTAGACACCGGGTTCGTAAACTATAAAACATAAACCAACGTTTCAAAATATATTATTTATTAAATGATTTCAAATGAACTAGTCTATTTAATTCAACGTTTTATATAAGCATTGTCTAATCTTCACTATTCCATAAATCCAATAAAAAACATTAAAAACAAATTATGATAATTTTTTTTTATTTTTTAGTTGATGTAGCAAGAAGTACGTATATTTATTGAATTTAATTTAATGTAAAACTAATTGTTGACCAATTTTTCACCGATTGAATTTAATAAAACATACTTTTCAAAATCTTTATAATATAATTTATTTAAGCATTAAAAATTAATTGAAAAATTATATATATGCTATAAAACAAAAACTTAAAATTAATCAACTATTCAATATTTTGATTCGTGCAAAGAATACACGTAATTAATTTTTACAATTTGTATTTTTAAAGGAATTGTATATTTTTATATATTGTTTATTAATTATTATATTTATAGTTGTATTTTAGTTTTACAACGTAGATACCTTCATTTGTATTCCATTTTGCCAAACACAATTACAATCCTATAGTGCGACGAACCTACCTTATAAGTTATAATGGTAATCGTTGTTTATCTTCTAATTTCTTATGAGTGCTAGTGGAAAATAATAATAATATTGTGTGATGGAGTGGCCGAGGGGATGGACCATAGACATAATAATATATGGACTGCGCTCAGAGAGAGAAAACCGGGACCGATGTAAACCGAGAGAGATAGCGATTGTTGGGGGCAAGCATGGAAGAAACTATAGAGTATTTTTATTTACACCATGAAATAATCATTATCTAGTTTCTGTTATCACCAAAACAACAATATCAATATTAATAATAAAAAGTAAAAACTGCGTGAAAATCAAAATATATACATCTATTAATAACATAGATATTAGATGATTAATAATAAATATATTCATGGTGTATAAAATATAGACGTATTACTTCCATGACTGCCCCCAACTATCGCCATCTCTCTCAAACAATTTCGACGACCAGATATGATAGACTGGAGGTGAGGAAAGCGCAGTCCATATATTATTATGTCTATGGGATGGACGCGTCGGTTGCAACGCACACCGTCGCCGTTTCGAACCTCGGTCACGGGAGGCGCTTTTCTTCGGGCAGTCACGGTGTCTGGAAAAAGTTGCCGCCATCTCCCGGGCATGGCAGAAGCCTACGGGTGCCCAATCAAAATTTTGCCAAAAAACACCAATGTGGGTTAAAAACCTACCATATCAAACACTACACATGCTAATAACCACAGTTGTTGAAGCCTCAACCCCCTCCCCCCCAACAAAAAAAATTAAAATATTATAAACTATTTATTTTATGGTTTTTTTTATAATTGCTGTACGAACTTATAAATACCGTAAATTAAATTTTTGACCATTTTGAATTTAACAATAGGTATTATAATATAATTAACACAAATAGAAATTACACAAATGCTCGACTCCCATCGGTAGATCTTTGTAAAATTCTACATTGGTAATGAAAAATTTTGTAGAAGGATAATTAAAAAATAATAATAATAATAATAATAATAATAATTATTATTATTTATTAACTAATTTCTTCATTTCTAAGATTGTGAAAAATCATCTATATCTTATGAAATTATTTATTAAATAACACATTGTTTATTATTTTATTCCTAGCTATGAAACGTAAGTGCATTTTGTATTTGTATGAGTATTAAATTTTGCAATTCAATATATGTGATTTTTGTCTCGTAACTTTTGTCATGACCACCATCTTCAAATGATTACTTACCTAATGAATAACGTCTTGGAAATGAATCCGTTCAGTCGTGACTCGACACCTAATATTTGGTATAACTATTATAACCTTTTCACCTTTTATATAATTTAATCACCGGGTTCATAAACTATAAAACATAAACCAACGTTTCAAAATATATTATTTATTAAATGATTTCAAATTAACTAGTCTATTTAATTCAACGTTTTATAAAAGCAATGTCACTTTTTCATTATCATCATATTGTTTTTTAGATGATATAACAAAAAGTACGTATATATAACTATATTATAATTGAATTTAATGTTAAATGTATTTATAACTATTGATCAATTATTCACCATCGAATTTATTAAAACATGCTTTTGAAAATCATTTTAGTATAATTAATTTAAGCATTTCAAATTGATTGAAAATTAATATGGTATATGGTATAAAAACAAAACTTAAAATTAATCAAATATTCAATATTTTGATTCGTGTAAAGAATACTACATACAAGCATTAATGGTGGTATTAAAAAATTGTTAATTCTAAAAATTAATGAATTTAATAAAATTTAAATTCAACAAAAGATTTGGTTTGGCTTTATACATTTAAATTCCAATAAATGGTTGATTCTTTAAATAGTGAATACATTAAGCAGAACTCACTCTATAATCTATATATATGGTTGCAATTAGTTACAGAAAATAAAACAGTTGATAACGTCAATGCATATAGGCATTAACTGAAAACATAAGGAAGGTTGTAAAATTAAAATATTTACACATTTACAACTATAACTAAATAATTTCTTAATTTACGTCTTTGTCGTAACCACATATTTATATATTTAATGTAACTAAAGATGGAGATGGATACACTTATCCTTGCGTAAATAATACTAATATCCTGTGATATAACTTCTTCGTATGCATCTTATTTTTTATCAAAATTACAAATATATCATTATAAAAATCAATAGCGTCGATAAGAATATAATACTCTATTTTGTCAATGATAATAGGCACATCTGTGATCACACATTGTCAACTGATATAATAAATCAACCTTATATATAGAATTATAGTTACTGTTATCAAAGCGACAACTTGTTTACTTATCAACTAATTACTGCAATCAGAATGTTTAACACGAAAAATATGATTATGGAAATGGAAAAGACTAAAATATAGTTTTAAAATAAGTATTTGTTTAGGTATTTCAGTACTTGGAATCGTACGTTACGAGAAAAAAATAATATAATAGCTTGTATAGTTCACACCGTGGGTAATAATAACACATAATGAAGTGGAACTAACACATTTTGTAAAAATAATGCCTATAGTACATAAAAAAAAGTTGTCATATGAATTACAAATAGTTTTACAACAACATTAAAAGTACCAAATTTTGAAATAAAACAATTATTAAAGTTACACGTTACGATCTTAAAACTCAATTTATAAATTATTATTTTAAATAAAATATTAATGACAAAAGAATAGCACCATTTAATTTCCCTCTAAAATCATGAATAATTCAAATTAGTTTTTAGTTTTGTTCTATAAAAACTAATAAAAATTCAAAAATGTATAACTAGTTTTTAAAGTTTTAAAACATAGTTGTACATTAATATCCCGAAAATCTACTCTCATATTGAATGATTGAATAATTTTAAGTGGTGGTGAAGGAGATAAATATAACCTTATAGTAAAACCAGCACTTTAATGGCTTTCTATTTTTCTTCTTTATCATCGAGCTAATGATGATGCAATGTTAAAAAAATAAATTTAGTAGTATGGATAAATTTCGGATAAATACCACATAAATGTTGATAGGCATTTCTTTAATATAATTTACTTGGTGGTATATTATAATTGGTAGAGCTTAAAACTATAAAGCTAATAAAAATTCAAAAATGTATAACTAAATTTTGAAGATTTAAAGTTTCAAACAATAGTTGTACAATAATATTCCAAAAATCTACTTTCATATTGAAAGATTGAATCATTTTAAGTGGTGATGAAGGGGATAAATAAAACCTTATAGTAATACCAAAACTTTCATGGCTTTCTATATTTTTTATTTATCATTGAGCCCATGATAATGCAATGGTAAAAACATACATTTTGTGGTATATTGCAATTGGTAGAGCGTAAAACATTATTTCCTTAAACTGTTTTGTTGGTCTACCTAATTTTAAAGTTTTAATCCATAGTTGTACATTAAGATTCTGAAAATACCAACTAGACTATATAGGCTACCAAAATGTATTCCATAGTGGAAGATTAAATCATTTTTAGTGGTGGTGAAGGTGATAAAAAATGGTGACCCGTCATTTGGTCCGGTAAATAATATCCGGCGACAATTGGTCCGTGACATTTGATCCGGTTCAAAAAGAACCTGTACCAAAAATATCCTGCTAAAAAATGTCCGGTAACAAAAAAATATAAAATATGAAATAAATATACAGAAATTAGTTAGGTATAAAAGTAATAATAAAATAAGTAATAAGTAAAAATATATAAAATACAAATGTTTATAAATTAAAATTATGAGCGATACCCTTTAAATACGTATTGATATTTGTAGTTTCATAGTTTTCTACTGTATTTTTAAGACGTTGGTCTATGTTTTTATATTTTCTTTTTTTTGTAGGATTATTTTCACCCAGAGTAATTTTTTCTAACTTTGCTTCTTGGAGCCTCTGTTCTTGCTTCAAAAAAGATATAAATTTCCAAATAGTCGTATGATGACATCCCAAAGATGCATTGAAAGCATGGTGCCAACCTTCAACAGCATTATTTGTTCGAGGTTGGTCATTAATTACATTATCATAACAGTTCCACATTTATATTGGAAATAATGGTTTTCTTCTTCTATTACGAACTGTTCGACCTATCCATGTTTCCTCAAAGTAATCTACTAATGGTTCAAATAGTTGTTCGTTATGTATATGAGTATAAGGTAATCTTTATATAAGGTGGATTATATATGTATAGGGTATAGATTATCTTTCAAAAATACAATGATACTAAAAATATAAATACGTATTTGAAGGGTATCGCTCATAGTTTTAATTTATAAACATTTGTATTTTATATATTTTTGCTTATTACTAATTTTATTATTACCTTTATAACTAACTAATTTCTATATATTTATTTCATATTTTATATTTTTTGTTACCGGACATTTTTTAGCAGGATATTTTTGGTACAGGTTCTTTTTGAACCGGATCAAATGTCGCGGACCAATTGTCACCGGATATTATATACCGGACCAAATGACATGGAACCATAAAAAATGCCAGCACTTTCATGGCTTTCTATTTTTTTTATTTATCATTGGGCCCAGGATAATGCAACAGTAATAACACAAATTCAGATTAATTTCGTCCATTAAAATATGCGTTTAAATTCATGCTAATGAAAGGTTAAATATTGAGGTAGGCAGCTAAATGATGGATAAATGATCACTACTTAATTCGATTAAAGAGTTACCAGTCAACGTATATTTAGTTTTTTGAAGAAACACAAAATACCTATTTTTTTTTATCAATTAACATTTTATTTATACGTGATAACTAAGAAAACATATTTATAGTGACATAAGTAGCCCTACACAAGCTGAGTCCTGTACGCTTTGAATAAATGTGGATATTTACCAATGTTTATCTTTATGATTTATTTTGATAA